>PVJL010007782.1:48592-74042 GCA_004026885.1 Lyroderma lyra | reverse complement strand
TGTATAATAAGTTCACCACCTAATGTGACTTCTCTTTCCATCACCTTATATTTAGCTTCCCCCGCTCCTCTCCCACCCCCTCCCCTTTCTCCCCTCCCTAACCCACTCGTCTCCAAATAAACATTAAACTGTTGATTGTGTCCATGGGTTATTTGTTTGTTCATTTCTTTTTTTCTTTGCTTTCAGTTTTATATTCCGCATATGAGTGAAATCATGCAGTTTTTTGTTTTTTCTGTCTGGCTTATTTCACTTAGGATGATGATCTCCAGGTCCATCCATTTTGTTGCAAATGGCAATATTTCATCTTTTCTTACAGCTGAGTAATATTCCATTGTGTGTATGTACTACAACCAAAGTGCCCTGCGACAGATGACTGGATAAAGAAGCTGTGTGTATTTTATTTTTTTTAAATTCATTTTTATTGTTAGACTTATTGGGGTGACATCTGTTAGCAAGGATTACATAGGTCTCAGGCATACAATTCTACAGTGCATTGTCAACTTGTTGTATAATAAGTTCACCACCTAATGTGACTTCTCTTTCCGGATATTTTAAATGTATGATGTAAAGACAAGTTATGGTATGCCATTGTGATTTTTCTAGGCCTTAGCAATCATGCAATGCTTGCTTTCTACCTTTAAGTTTTCCATTTTCCTCCAAAGCTTCTTTTACCTCCCTCTACCCCCACACATTTTAAAAGGAAATATGGTGCTGTTTTCAAAAAAGTATGAAATAATATCTCCCCTGGTGGGCTGCAATTATCAACAGCCAGAGTTCCTTTCTCTAAAGATTATTCATTGTAGGAAGAGGTGGGAATTACATGGACTAAGAAACAACTCTACCATTCCTCCACTGTCCTCACCTTTACCTCTGGGATGATCAAAACATCACGGAGCTGATGCTTGAGGCTGACCATAATTGAGCACTTTTACACTTGATCTTAGCCAAAAGGCCGAGAAGCGATTAACTGAGCACTTTTAATGCGAATTTCCAGTGGTTTAACCTAATAATTTCTGGGGAAAGAGAATTGCACTTATGGTTTAGAGTTATTCAAGTGGTATTATATCTGATTTTTATGGAAAAATCTAGGAAATAAATCTAGGAAGTCCCATGTAAATAAATGCAAAGGTAATAAATACACTCAGCATCTCTACTAGTCTATTTTCCCGAGATTCAGGAGACACTGCTCTTCTTGAATCTGGTTCAGACCATGATAGAGACTCATGTTCATGTGCAAGATGTCGGCAATTGAACTTGAATTTACACTGTCATTTTACTATGCTGCCCCCCATTACTTGACAGCAAGGTTTACTGAGGACTGTCTTTGAAGCACGGCTGATCTGCTAAATAAATAATGCCTCGGGCCCGCAGAACCTGTGTACAGTTCATCCAGGCAGCTCATAAATATGCTGTCACAGCAAAGCGGAGTGTGGTTACTCCATCTTTATTTCTGACTGACCCATAAAAGGCGGCCTCCGTGTGGCTGATTATGAGTTCATCATCTGATTTGAAGTTATGTCACCCTAAAGCAGGGAGAATTTCCTCACAATAAATCTCTCATTTTTAATCCAGAGCTGCAGGGGAAAGCCTGTCTGCACAGCTTAGAGGAAAGGGGAGGAGGGGGCTAGGCCTGCAGTTAAATAGAATGGAAGATGGGAAGGCAGCCCAGTAACTGACTGTAAGGCGTGCTCTGCAGGAGTGCCCTGGGGTCTGAGGGGGGCGGGTGGGAGGGGTTCCATTTGATATAGCCCTGCCTTCCCCACCCCACCCCTTCCTGCTGGTTTCCTCTGAGCGAAGATTCCATGAGGCTCTTACTGGGATAAAGCCCATCTTTGGTTCAGGTCCCAGAGCACTAATCTCTGCTGGCACTGGTTCTGCAGACACATGGCAAAGACTCCCTGGCTCTGTTTTCTGGGCTCACCAAAGCGAGGAAGGAGGATTAAAGCAGAGAAGACAGAAAATCTAAAGAGGGATCTCCCTTGGCTCCCCGCTCAGGCAGGTGCATCTCAAACCAGATCAAGGGCCTGATGCCAAAAGAAAGAAAATTGAGAGAGGAGGGAAATTGGGAGAGAAAGAGGAGATGGAGAAAGGGAGGGAAGGAGAGAAGGCGGGCGGGAAAGGCCATTCTCCCGATTGATTTGTGTGGAAATTAAACACAGAACCTCTACTGCAGCATTTCTGCAGCCTTCAGGGAGAAAGTTAATGGGGAAAATAGTGCAGAAAAACACAGCTGATCCACGGTAGCAGCCCCACTCCCATGAGATGCCCCTAGCCTGGCCTGTGACCACACACACGTGCTTACACATGTGCGCAAGCATGTGCAGGTACACTCCTGCACATGCGCACAGAGGCAGGCACAGCCCCCCACGTGCACACACACACAGAGGCATACTTGCACACCTGTATCACACACGCATACACGTGCACACACACACAGACGCAGTCGCACCCTTTCGAGCCTCTGTGGTTGTCTTTGACGCTGATCTGGTGGTGGGATCTCCACAGGAGCTGGTCGTCTCACCTTCTGCCTGCCCTCAGGACCCAGTCAGTCATGCATCTGCTGGAATAAAAGGAGCACTTCGGGCTTTGGGGTCTAGGGAGCATAGCCTGCATACACTGGTGAAGGTTTTAACTGGCTGGTCGATGGTGAGAAGAGAATGTTGGCATGAGTCTGGTGAGGCCTTGGGGTGTGCCCTCTGCTCAGCTCCCACAGAACAACCCAAGGTCATCATGGGAGCCTCCAAGATGCGGGTGTCAGGATGACTAAACATACAAGGTCTTTGTTAGGGAAATGCCTGTGGGAGGGAAAAGAGCAGGGGGCCTGTGGAAGGTGGCAACTTCTGCCCGGTCCCACCCTGAGAGGAGAGAGAACGGAAGGAACCTTGAGCGGAAGTGTCCTCTAAGACTCCCTGTAGCCTCGGGGAGGTTCTGCAGGACCCTCAGGGAATCATTGAGCCCGTGATGGCCCTTAAGGGAATCCTCTTAGAAAAAAGCTGCCTGGAGTCCCCACCAAAGTGGTCCTGGACCCTGTCACCCCATGGTTGTAAGCGAGGTGTGTCAGGACTCACCAGCCAGGTGAGTGGCCAAAGTGAGCCCCCCACCCCACCCTGGCAGCACTGCACTGAGCAGAGAAGGAAGTCAGTTGAGACTTAGCCAAGACAGAAGCAGCGATCCCTCTCTCTGTTGTGCTGATGTGAAACAGAAAATCACAATTCACTCTAGAAATGGGTCCGCTTTAAAAAAAAAAGTTAAGTTCAGTCAATAATCACTTGCTAACAAGGTGTTTTCTCTGTCTGAATTCAAGGGGTTCTCCCTCATCTGCTGCTGAGCAACATGTAGGCGCAACCATCGCCCACACGGACCAATGCCAGGGTTTCGTGCTGTGGCGGGGAGAATTTGGCTTGGAAATAAGGGGGACATTCTGGATCGTGAGGAACTGTAAATGTTACACAAGGCTATCGAATCACATTGTTTAGGTTCTTTAAAAAATCAAGTTTGAATCCTATCTGTTTAAGGTAGGCTGAGTGACCCTGTGTGAGGGGAGATTCTATGTGGGCCTAGCTTCCCCAACTACCCAGCTGCCTGCCTCCTAGCATCAAGTTGGATTCAGCGAGAAGCACTGATGGGGTCACAGGACATAGTTCTTGGCACTGAAGCTAAGGAAATGTACAAATGTCTAAACACAGCGCTTAACAAAAGCCAACCCCCAAAGCAGGTATTTTGAGCACAGTAGTAGTCGCCTGGCATCGTTTTGAGAAAATCAAACAGGTTTCTATGTAATCTAACAATCATCCTACTGAACAATGGACAACTTGGGAGGTAAAAAACAAGCTGAATCAATCATAGAAGACAAGAAAAAGTGCCTGAATATTTTCAAAGTCTGGTTGCTTGTTTTCCATTACCATCTTTAAGTCAGCCTATGGAGCTTTCTCTCACTGACCACAGTAATTCAATTGGAGGCAAATGACCCCATAGAGAACTCCAAGTTGAAGTCTGATTCCATCACTACACATATATCTCAAGCCTCAAGACAGTCATAAGTGAAGAAAGAAATCAACAACAAAAGTGAAAGAAAGTCTTCAGTCGGGAGCTCAGGGTCTCTCATCTGACCGAGTAAAAAGCATGTGATATTGCACAGCTCAGCTGTGCTGCTCCAGCCGATAAGGGGAACAATTTGCTAGCTCTCAGGAACCCAGTGTGCCACCTGCTAACACGGAGCTAATGCTGTAAACGGCCAGAAGTATACAAGGGCTGCCCAGAAACAATCCAGCCCTAAGTGCCTCTATTTTTCCTATTATATGGCTGGATACTTTCTGGACAGCCCTTGTATATCCCTGTTACTGTTTAGAGCTTTTGGTGAAACTCCTTGGAACTGTGGTGGTTGTAAATGCCTACGTCCTAAATAATTTTAGAAGGAGTATAGTTCCGTTCTTCAGGTAGTTCCACGTAAGGTAGAGGGACAGCAGATCCTCAAGTAATGTCATTGGGTTCATTATCATTTCATTGTAACATTCATGAGATGTTGTAGGAACTTCTGTTTTATCAGTTAGACCTGGTACAATTGGTTCTGTTATACATAGTTTCACGTAAAAGTCACAGAACCCATAGACAACATTAAGTGAGGGATTACTGTGTTTTGTCCATCGCGAGTAGGTATCTTTCCAAGAAACTCTCCCACCCTGCATTTAATGGGATATGCACTTTCTCCGTACAACTCCATATTTTATTAGACATGACCACATCCTTATACAGAAAACATCTATATTTTATGTTCAGACTTTGGGAGTTGAAACTGGGTCAAATCACAGAGAGCTCTTACAAAAACTAATGAGGCTACACAATCCAGATCCTCAGAAATTATGCTTGCGGTGGTTTTAATGAATGTTCCACAGGGAAAATGCACCAAGACTTTTTGTTTGAGTCAGGCAGTGACTACACTTGGGTCACTTTAGGTAAAAATTTTCCAATGTGGAGATTATTAAACTTGCATCTGCATATCTTTGATGCTTTTGATTCTTTTTTTCAATCATAACTCTTGGTTTTCCTCTTTGAAAAGCAAGATAAAGATGAAGCCACTGTTGTCTTATGGGAGATAGACTGTGTAGTTTACTGTGGAGACTTAGGAGAAACTCCCATCTTGTTTGAAAATGTAATGTATTAGCAGAAAATTTGAGGTCTGGAAGACCAACCAATCAGGAGATGACTGTCATTGAAAACAGTTTGGTCCTCACCATTCCTAAGAGAAGGGGGCATGCATGCCACACAGTGCCACCAGAGAAGCACTAGGGTCAGTCAGGCAAAAGCTGAGGGACGAACTGTCAGCAAAGCCTTTATCATGGTTTCCATGGAAGGAGGAGATGAGGCAGGGTAAGCTGGTTTAGGAATAATTTCAGCAGGCTCTGGGGTACAGGGGCTGTTTCTAGTTGTTTGGTACCTGGCCCTGGGTACCAGGTGAGGGCAGGTAGACAGTGGCCACAGGGAGAGCACAGAGGAGGTGGTGCAGGTGTGGACTAGGGTTCAGTTGGTTTGCATTTGTAGCGCATACTCATTGTGTACTATCTCTAGGAATTGGCTAACCCTGAGCAAAGCTGTCCTTTCAGTGTCAGCAAGGGCCCAGATGTGAGAGCATTAGAATTCGGAAAATGAAAGACATGATTAAGGCACATCTCCAAGCCAAAATTCCAGTGGTTTATCAAACACGATGAGTAAAGATTTAGGGCTACATTTGTATTCACAAATACTCCCATATAAGGGAAGTTTTCTTGGGCACTAAAACCATTAAATTACAGAACTTTATTCTCCCATGAATCCCACAAACGTGGTGTTCATCAGCGCCTTCTGATCACTTTGTCAAAAGAGGCTTTGGAAGAGTCTGTAGAGAGAAGCAGACAGCTAAGCAAGGTGTGAGAGAGGAGGGGCACAAGTTCAGCACCCAGTAGGAACAAATTAGGAAACATTTTTCAGGGGACCTGAACTGAAAAGTTTACACTGCAGGAATAACATTTCCATTGCTGGATAAGATGGAGAACTTGGTAGAACCCCAGCCTGTACTGTTAGCATCGGTGCTAAACCATCTTTTTTTTTTTGAAGAATGTTCCATTAGTTTAGAAAGAAGGAAAGGTGAGCTGTCCACAATGCCTACACAGTATCTAACATTCTATTTTTTATTTTCTGCATGCCTTAATGGGTTGCAGAGATGCCTTTTGGAGGTTTCCTTGCTCTTGGTTAATTACATAGTGAAGGGATTTCACAGTCCTACAGATAAGAATTCACCTTTACTTCCTCCCCAGAAAAAAGATGTAACTCATGTCGTGTCTAATTTACAGACCTACCTGCAGGGAAACGGAAATGCTGACCGCACACCGAAAGGGAACGAAACCCTTACCTTCTCACCAACATCATACAGGAATTTGGGTTCTTAGTTTTGGAAGCCATGTCACAACCAGGAGTCATCACGATCATAGCCAGGAGTCATCTTGCCTTTGTTGTTGCTGTACATCTTCCAACAGGCACTTTTGATCAACTGACCCAATTACTCCAGTGTTGGATTTTGCCAAAAGCATTATAAGATGGCTCCCTCTCTGTTTTGGGACAATCTGTAAGGAGAGCTAACAGGCTTCCAAGTCAGTCAAGGCCAGGTTCAAATCCTGGCTGAGCCACTTACCAACTGAACAAATTTGAGTCATTGACTCCACTTGCCTGAACCCAAATTTCTTCCTCTGTGAAGTAGCAGAAAAGCACCTCCCTCACGGCCCCACAGGGAGGTCAAATGGTACTGGTTGTGAAAGCCCCAGCCAGGTAGACTTAATTTTTGTCTACTTTTTACATTTCTACACCAAATAGCATGTAAAAGTATTTTAATAAAAAATGTACTGTTATTTATATCCTACACTATAGTAGTAAATACAATTTCAAGGAGAAATATTTGGAGACCAGAGTCATCTGCCCACTGAAACTGTTAGAAACCCAGAGGATATGTTTGGCTAGACGTTGTATTCACAGTTGAGTACTGAACATTTTGGAGGGTTCTCAGGGCAATTTGTATGTGCTTAAAATACCCATTGTCTACAGAGCTGTTTCTCCAAGCACGAGTTTCGCAGTTGGAGTCCCCAGTACTTGCTGGTGCTGACATACAGACTCAATGCAAAGGTGACTGTAGTATTCTCATGTGTCTAGTGAGAGTCTGTGATGGCTTGCTTTTTTAGGGTCTCTTCAAGGTGGAATAGTCAATGGTTATGGGACAAACCTAGAACATAACAGAGAGAGAAGTTTTATCTCACTGATTTGGGTGACTCACACGTTATAGGAGTTGCCCATAAGTGGTTCCAAGAATGAATGAAATGATGATGCAGACATTCATTTTTTAGCCTGTTGGGTCTACAGCTTGATCACCGGAAGCTCCCCTGTACTAAGTGACCTGTCGGGATCTCCTTCTTACACATTCTGATTTGTGCTTGGTAAGGAGACCAGCTTGAGGTCTTCCTCAGTTCAAATACAAATATAGAGATGACAATAGCTAATACTTGTTGAATACTTACCATATGCCAGATATTGTTATGAGACCTCAACACATAGCAGCTCATTCAATTCTCAGTCTATGAGGTGAGGACCATTTTTATTATACTATATACTAACACAGTAGTATTTATATTTGACTAGATGATGAAACTGAGGCCCTAAGAGGTTCAGTGCCTAGTCACAAGTTATACAGACATGGATTTGTGCTCAGCCACGAATGGGTCTTCTAGTTGACCTCTGATTCTTCAAAGATTGAGTGTAGCTTCCTCTGATTTCCAAACAAAAGGTCCCAAGCAGAATTTCAGCTCATGCTCAGTCAATATGTAACATGACCCCCTGATTCTGATTCCTGTCTCAAGACTTCACAAATGGGTATTAAAAAGAACATCTGCTGTCCATGTGAAAAAGATCCAGTGTGCTCACATGCATTTAGAGGTCCTGGTGCTTATAGAGGCCCCTCCAGAGGATGTCTTCCCTCCACTTTCTATCTGGATGCTATCAGTTGTTGTGTGGGGTAGACAGCCGCTGGAGCAAAGAACCCTAGATGGTTGTAGGATTGCATCTCTTGTCTTACCAATCTTGTTCACTTCTACCATGTTCCCCAGGTAGCTGGGTTCTTGACCTGGGCTCACATCTTTACATCCCAGCCTCTAGAATGGGACCCTCTTCTCAAACTCAGTTAGGAAAGTTTTGGTGTTGGGCTACTGGTGAGCAATAGAATCAAGAAGAAATGTTTAAAGGGGGTGTGGTCAGGTGATTGGGGAGCATAGAGGAGGGGTTGACTCATATACCCCAGCTCTACCAGTCTTCCTTCTGCTGCTCAAAGTAGCTGAGCCTTCTCACCATAGGGCCTTCACATATGATGTCTCCTCTTTTCGAAATGCTCACACTTTCTCGTTAATCATAGTTGCCTTTTTCGTCGTTCAGATCCCAGTGTGAACAGTACCTCCAACGAGAAGCCATTTCTGAGCCCCCGATCTAAGTCAGGTCCTTCTTTAGAGCACTGATAATAAATTTTGGTCACTCAATGAATTATTATTTGTTCCTTGTGTGTCTTTCCAGTAGACTGTGCCTGCTGACTTCCCTGTATATCATCAGTGCCCGTCCAGTGCCTGGCAATCAGTAGGCACTCCATTAATATTGGAGATGAATAGTGCTCCTCTGTGAATGGTGATTTTCTGGGGAGATCAAAAGCAAATATGCTTTGCCAATGTGGGAAGGACAGAAAGGAGAGAAGATACATAAGAGGGAAGACATAAGAGTCTGAGAATCAGTAGAAGTCAGAAGAAAAAATGAGAAGTGATTCAGCCAACAGAATGTCCTAAGGGATGTTCAACCTTTTGGCTTTCCTGGGCCACCTTGGAAGAAGAATAGCCTCGGACCACACAAAATACACTTACACTAACGATAGCTCATGGGCTAAAAAGAGATCTGTGCATAATTTTTGTAATGTTTTAAGTTTATGAATTTGTGT
Organism: Lyroderma lyra; assembly: GCA_004026885.1. Lineage (NCBI taxonomy): Eukaryota > Metazoa > Chordata > Mammalia > Chiroptera > Megadermatidae > Lyroderma > Lyroderma lyra. The sequence continues at coordinate 65,050 of PVJL010007782.1, read as the reverse complement.
TGGGCCACATTCAAAGTTGTCCTGGGTTGCATGTGGCGCGCGGGCTGCAGGTGGGACAAGCTTGCCCAACTCCAAGGAGGTGGCAGGAGGAACTCTGGATTTCCCACCCCATGTGAGGTGAAGGTTTACATAGGCAAGTTTTTTCAGACGTCCAGGATGGTGATGCCTGTGGGCATCTGGGTTACTAGAGTATGACCCTGCTCTATTGGTCTTTGTAACAAACCAAAAGATGAAAGTCTAAGGAACGATGGGTTTCAAATGACTGAGATACTGGTGAGCCCCCTGCCATGTAAAGTGTGTGTTCTGTGCCCAGTCTCCAGTCTCCTGCACCTTCTTCCTACCTCTGTTTGGGCATCGCCATTGGCCAGGCTTGCCTCTCACATCACAATGCCCCTAAATTCCCCACTACGACTTCACCACACAATGGTAAAAACACATTAGTGAGGTTGGTGCAGGGATCCCCTGTGTTTTTGGAACAATATTCTGTGCACAGTCTGACTCCCAGGTGAGCGCCTGAGAATGCAGTCAGTGAGTTCCCCCGAAAGGTCTGGCATCAGTGCCTCAGATGCTCTCCTCACTTCAAGATGGAACCCAGTGGCCCCGTGTCTTCCAAACACAAAATAAACATTGAGAAAAGGAAGTTGATTGTGCTTGGAGTCCTCAGCACCTGGGTACCATGCACTCCACTGTGAAAGGAAAATGCTGGCCTTTGCGTCTACACAGGACTCTGACAGAGTTAGAAAAAAGTGACTTTTCACCACTTCAGGAAGGTTAGTTGAACTTTTAAAAGGAGGCCCACATGCCAAGGAGGACTGGTTTGCACAGGGACAATTTCTGAGTAATACAGGAAGACGAGCTTGGAAACCTTCATTGTTGGGCTCCCCTACCCGTTGCTTGTTAGGGGTAGGGGGAAGCGATAGATAGTATAGACAGCAAGCCACTTAATTGACCTCTGCACCCACATGTGGTAGTTGGTATAGACAGCAAGCTGTTCCTTGGCCTCTGTACCCCCATATGGTAAGTGGTGTAGACAGCAAGCTTCTCCTTGGCCTCTGTACTCTGCACCCCTGCAGAGTAATTGGCAGCCTTCATCTCATAGCTGACAGGAGCACATTAAATCACCTGCAGAGACATGTGTGCAGCCAGGGAAAGATGTCCTTTGATTGTGGTTCTCTAGAATTCAAAGCAGCTTCTTTGAAAATAGGGCTTATTGCCTCCAAGGTGGCACCCCTCCCCACTGTTTGGACATTCCCATTCAACTGCTGAGTATGTCTCTCCTGAGGCATTCACTGACACCAGCAGGCCTGGCACCCTCTTAGCACACAGTGACTGCTGCCAGTTCAGGGTCCCCATCCTGCCTGAAGGAGAGGCACTCTTTAGAGAATGAGTAGAATTTCAATAACCAGAGGTAAGTCTAGATTCCAAAAATAGTGTCATAAGAGGTACAGGAGGCAGTGGGGCTGGTGTCCAAGGCTCCACAGGGTGTCTGAGGGGGATGAACGAAAGGCAAAATTCAAGGCCTGGGACCATGTCAACCTCAGACTTTGCCTGGACTCAGGGCTTCCTTCAAATGTGTCCAACAGGCTGTCTTACATGGATGAGTTAAAAGCAAAACCACTTGCTCTCTGAGCAGGAAGTAAGCTGGATTCTGACTGCAATCATTGGGATTTCCCCTCACAAACCTGCAGCAATGGAGTAATAGATCTGAGTCGGGCCATTTTTGAGATCGTGACTAGAAACTGTACTTTCCTACTGTCTCACCAAGCTAGGGATGGGCTGTCCCTTCCTCACACCATAGTAGGAGCTCATTTCTAATCCCACACACAGGATCCTCATGGCCTGCTCTGGCCACACCACTCCTGTTTTCAGGTGAAGGGCCCTGTGCTTCTGAAAGCAAAGGAGTGAAGGTCAGTTAGGGCTGAGTTAGTGAGGACTTCCTCTGCCACCCCAATCATACTGCAGGACATAGAAACATGTGTATAATTTAAAAATACATAAATGTATGTATATGTGTGTATATATGTATTTAATGTTTATTTTAAATAATTTAAATGAATAGATTTTTAAATTTTAGAGCAACTTTAGGTTTACAGAAAATGAGTGGAAAGTACCCATATACCCCTTCATTTCCATCTCCCAGTTTTCTGTTTTATTACCATCTCACACCTGTGTAATACATTTGTTATAATTGCTGAACAAATAATAATGCATTATTATTAACTAAACTCCGTAGTTTACCTTGGGTTCACTCCTGGTGTAGAGTTCTACAGGTTTTGCCAAATGCATAATGTCTGACTCCATCGTTACAGTATCCTGCAAATCCTCTGTGCTCTGTGTATTCACACCTCCCTTGCGCCACCCCCAACTCTTTGGAAACCACTGATTTTTGTTACTGTCACCATAGTTTTACCTCTTCCAGATTGTTATACAGTTGAAACCATATAGTATGCAGCCTTTTCTGTGGGTCTCCATTCTGTTCCATTATTCTGTATATCTTATTCTTCCAGCAATATCACACTTTCTTGCTCTGTAGCATTTTAAAAATCTTTTTTATTAAGCTATAATTGACATATAGAATTATATTAGTTTCAAGTGTCCAGCATAATGATTCTATATATGTACGAGGGCTGTCCAGAAAAAATCCAGCCATTGTCAATATAATGAGAACAATTAATGCCTCTATTTTTCATATTACATGGCTGGATGCTTTCCAGACAGCCCTTGTTCATAGTTACTTTTTGAAATAACTGTAGCTTTATACTAAGTGTTGAAGTCTGACAGTTTAAAACCTGTCTCTCTTCTCCTTCTCCAGTACTGCATTGGCTATCCTGGGTTGTTTGTCTTTCCATATAAACTTTGGAATTAGTTTGGTGATAGCCACAAAATTACTGGGATTTTGATTGGGATTGAATTGAATCAATAGATCAAGTTATGAAGAACCGACGCCTTAACAATATTGGTCTTTCTATCCATGAACATGGACTATTTCTCCATTCTTTGATTTTTTTCATCAGAGTTCTTTAGTTTTCCTCATATAGATCTTAACATATTTTATTAGATTTACTACTATATCAATATATTTCTTCTTGTTGGTACTAATATAAATGATATTGTGTTTTAATTTCAAAATCCAATTGTTCATTGCTAGCATATAGGAGAAAATTATCTTTTATATATTACCTTTATATCCTATAACCCTGCTATAATCACTCATTAGTTCCAGGAGGTTTTTTTGGTCAATTCTTTGGGATTTTCTTCATAGAAAATCATCTAATCTGTGAAAAAAGACAGTTTATTTCTTTTCAATCTGTAAGCATTTTCTTTATTTTTATTGTCTTATTGCATTGGATTAGATTTCTAGTATGATGATGAATTGGAATGGTGAGAGGGGACATCCTTGCCTTATTCCTGATCTTTGGGAAAATCATTTTGTTTCTCACCATTACTTTCACAGTTAAGCATTCTATGTGACATGAAGGAGTGGGACCTCCACCCATATTCCCTTGGCACCCACACTTCCTTGTCCGAGAGATTTCTCTGGTCACAGAGCGGGCCCAGCTCATTTACAGGGAGTGCCTGGGGGTTAACAAAGCAACTATTTTCTATGAATCATGATAATAACTGTAGACTTTTTGTAGGCGTTCTTTACCTGGTTAAAGAAGTTCTCCTCTATTCCTAACCTGCTGAGTTTTGTTTGTTTGTTTGTTTGTTTTGTTTTTAAATCAAGAATGGGTGTTGAATTTTGTCAAATGCTGTTCCTGCATCTATTGATATGATCATATGGTTTTTCTTCTTAAGCCTGTTGATGTGACAGGTTACATTGATTGATTTTCAAATGTTCAACCTGCCTTGCATACTTGGAATAAATCTAAACCCCACTTGGTTGTAATGTATAATTTATTTTATATATTCAACTTAGTTAGATTCAACTTTATGATATTTTGTGGAGAATTTTTGCATCTTCATTCATGAGAAATGCTATTCTGTAGTAGTCCTTTCATTTAATTATTTGGTCCATTTAGTATTAGTATAATAATACTGGCCTAGAGTATTAGGAAGTATTATCTCTATTTCTAATTTCTGGAAGAGATTGTAGAGAATTGTATAATTTTTTCCTTAAATGTTAGTAAAATTCATCACTAAACCCATCTGGGCCTAGTGCTTTCTCTTTTAGAAAGTTATTAATTATTGATTCAATTATTTACGAGATATAGGCCTATTCAGATTTTTCTATTTCTTTTTATTTTGAATTTTGGTAGATCTTGTCTTTCAAAGAATGTGTCTATTTCATCTTCTTTGTCAATTTGTGGGCATAGATTTTATTTATGATATTCCTTTTATGTCCATAAGATCAATAGTGATGCTCTTTTTTCAGTTCTCATATTAATAATTTATGTCTTCTCTCTCTCTCTTTTTATAACCTGTTTAAAGGTTGATTTATTTTGTTTATCTTTTTGAAGAACCAGCTTTTGGTTTCATGGATTTTTTTTCTGTTGTCTTCCAATTTTCAATTTCTGCAATAAATTACTGTTCTCATTTTTAGTATTTCTGTTCTGCTTACTTTGGTTTAATTTGCTTATTTTTTAATTTCTTAATGTGAAAGCTTAGATTAATTTTGAATCTTTCTTCTTTACTAATATATGCACACAGTGCTATAAATTCCCTTCTGAAGACAGCTTTTGCTGCATCCCACAAATATTGATAAATTGTATTTTTATATTCATCTTATTTGAAACATTTATAAAATATAGAAAAGTACAAAGATAATTTAACATATTCTGCGTAATCACTAACCAGAACTGACTGTGTCCATGACCTTATATTACATTTTCTTTGTGTCTTTTTGATAAAACACAATGCAGCACTTCATGTAATATGGATGTCCCCTCTTCATCACTAGTCCTAATCACCCCACACCTGCCATTCCCAGGAACAACCACTGTCAAGGAGGTGGTATGTTCCATTCCAAACCTATTACTTCTGCTCACTTAGGTGACAGATGCAGTTCCTCCTGCATCGACAGTGTGGACCTGATAAAGCTGGAAAGGAGGGCCATCAGTACATTGGAAGATGGCAGCAGCAGAATTCATAGTTCTGTAGTCCAGAATGCACACATGTGTATTCATTCATACACCATGCATCTGTTTTAGTTGGAGAGCTCCTAGAAGCAGGCCCAGGGTCAAGGACTCAAGGGCAAGTCATTTGTGTGGCAGGACAGTGAGACAAGAAAGGGAAGAACACTGTAAACGGGTGCATATCAGGGAAGTTATAATTGGGCAACTAGAGCTCAATCCCCCTTGGGACCTGGGAGGCCATGTAGAGCACACAGCAGACATGAGGGAGTGGGATGTTCATCCCATCATCCATTGACTGAGACAGGGACCTGGGTCACTGTGCCCCTAGCATATCTGGTCGTGGACAAAGTTGGCTCTGACACCACAAAGAGCTCTTGGGCAGAGAGGATGAGGTACCAGCAGGCAGAAGTCAGGCAGGTGTGTGCTTGCATTGGTCAAGGTGAGGTTATGGGCAGCCCACCGACCACAGCTCCTAACACTACTTATAAAAAGTTCCTTTCCTAAAGCTTATTTAGTAAGAATGTACAAAGAAAAAAGAAAGTAAGAGCACGTGCTGTGTGCCAGCTCCTGGGATCTCTTTTATTCTTTTGTGGGGAAGCTGTCATTCCTTTATCCCCAGTGACCAGATGTGGAAATGAGGCCAGCTAGCCTCAGCACTCAGCGGTGGCCAGTGTCACATTAGAATTCTGACTCAGCTGTCAGGAACCCCAAGCTGCCTGTCGGAGAGTGGCTCCAGGAACCCTTGAGAACATGCAGGAAGGAAAAGGCTGAGGTGGCAAAGAAAGCTTATTCGAGGTCAGTTTCAGGGCCATGCACATGAGTGCGGGAAGCCTTTTAATTAAACATCAGAAAGCACAGGAGATTTAAAGTAAGCTGCTTCAATGGGAAAGCTAATATTTATAGGTTAAAAAATACATGAATTCTAGAAATGCAGGTATCTTATTAGGCGTAATGTAATTAGCAAGATTCCATTTCCTAGCAGTAAGAATAGAGATGTTCACTCTTGGTCCATGGCTTGCCTTTAAGCAGGTCTTGGATTTGGTAACTGGCTGAAGCCTGTTGTCAAGGGGCATGTCTTTGGTGATATTTCAGAGGCAGATATTCCAGGGAATAGCTCTGGGAAGGGCAGAGTTACTCTTGTTTTCTGCATTCAGGTGACTTGGATGAGCTGTTTGAGCAGCAAGTGTCAGAAAACAAGGATGCCCTTTATGTGACCTTGACTCATTCTACCAGGATGTCTGCCTATGGGGAAGACTCCTGGACTAAAAACAGAGAGCCTGCACCTTGGTCACTAACTGGCTGCTGGACTTTAAACGAGTCCATGGAACTCTCTGGATTTAGTGATTTTCAATTGGGGCCTATTAATTGCACATGGCACACAGGTGAACACATGAACAGTGCAGCCTGTGTCAGAAGCCCTGCACATGTTGCCGCAGTGCTCAGTGTCTGCTGCCAGCATCTGCCACTAGCTCCTGCCTCCATATGTCATTAAGTAGTTCCCCCCTAGGCCAAGCCTGGTGGTTTACTGCAGAGCTCCATTGTTTAGCAGCCCCTGCCCCCAGTGTCTTGGCTGGGGGCACTGAAAGCACACACACATGACTTACGAATCCCATAAAGCTGCAAGAATGAGCACAGAGTACTCTTGGACTACGTAAGGGAGCTGTAGCTGCTATAATAGAAAAGACTCTGACTCTCAATGCCTTAAAGCCACAGAAGGTTATTGCTCATGCTTGCAAGATCTGATGCAGCATTCAGCAGGCACCCTTTCATGAAGTGACTTGGGGACCCAGGAGCCTTCTGGTCACCATCTGCTGAGACCTCAGGCATTCCTTCCCACATGGCAAATTAGGTCAGAACAAGGGTGGAGGGTCACAAGGAAGAAAGGACAGTGCCATGAAGTGCTGCATCTCATTTCCGGTCACATATTATTGGCTGGAATTCAGCCAGTTGGCAACACACTGAAACTGAGGTGTGTACCCCACAAGTGGAAGACGTGGGTTTTGGTTGAATCATAGCCAACTCTACCTCAACCATATGCGAGCAGAAGAGGAAGTCACGAAGATCTGAACACCTGTATAAGGGGGCATATCCTGAAAGATGAAATTTGATGGAGGTAAATATAGAAAGCTCGTAGTTTGGCAAAGCCTTTCTGTAGAAGCACTGGATGGAGGAGATGGGGTTTAAGAGCATCACATTTGTAAGCGGCTGTCTGCATTTTGTGTGCTCAGGGAGTAGCTGCTGTTTGTCAAGCGCTTTCTGTGTGACAGGCACAGTGTACATTACCTCATCTTCACAACCATAGTCTCAGCATCCTCATTTCACATACCAAAAATCCAGGGCTCAAGGGTATCAGGTAATTTGCCCAAGGTCACATGGCTGCTGTGGGACAGATGAGGTTCAGGTCCACAGCGGTCTTGTCTAGATTTCCTGTCTTCTGGAGGAATAGAGTTCCAGACTAGAGCAGACTTAGTCCTGCTCCCATTTCTGCTGGATCACTGCCCTTGGGATGTACATGTGGGCTTGATGAGGGAGGGCGGGCTGGTTGCCGAGGAGCAGGAATGGTGTTTTGTCCTGGAGTGTGGGGGTGGGGCAGGTGCCTGGTGCTGCTTGGTCTGAGAAAGGGCATTTGGGGCAGGCACTCAGCTACCTGAGGGAAGGGAAGGCTGAGTGGACACGTTTTAGAGCCCAGAACACAGGACCTGGGCCTGAATAGGTATGGTTACAGAGAATCTACCTTCTGTTCTAGGCAAGAAAGAGCATTATTTTGCTTTTTTATTCTTAAACACAGAGACTGGAAGGTGGCAGGTTTGCCATCACTAGGAGTATTTGGGCCAGCATTGGGAATGATTTCCTGGTGGTGTTTGCAGGAGTTCAGGCCCCCCTTGGGGTGTGATGACCATTCCTCTATGAAGCCGCTCCAGGTGGCGGGTGGTCCACTTTCTCCTTTGCACCCCTGTGACATGCTTGAAAAAGATGTGCTGCTGCACTGCGACACCATATTGAACTTAATTTCTGCGGTAGATCTAAGCCACCTTCATACCTCCAGTGGTTAGCCCAGAGGAGATACTTAATATAGGCTTATGATGAATGAATAAATGCATGAATGAATAGTAGGTTGAGTGGTAGAGACATGTGAGATCTTGGTTCCCTCCCAACCCCAGCATTCCATACTTCCATGCACAAAATGGACCCCTCCTTCTAGCATTTTGTTCCTCCTGCCTTACCCAGATCTGGGTTCTAGAGGAGACCCATAGGACCAGCCATCCCCCTCCTCCTAAAATGCAGAATGGAGGGTTATCAGCAATCTAGCATAGGCCAGGATGGTGGGATCTGGTCTCCAAACCCTCAGCTCCAGCTCAGTGCTAAGCGCAGTGCCCGACTCAGCGCTCTGAGCTTCTTTTAGCATTGCTAACAGTGTCACTACTACTGGTGGCTGCCATGGATTGGGTGCTTACTGTGCACAAGCTGCAGATGGTTAATTTGCATAATCTCTTAATTTCAATAACTGACTGTAAAATCATCTTTATAGTTCACATTTTCCAATGTGAAAACAAAATCTTGAGTTTCAGAGAAAGTACTAATCTGGATGCGGGCCTAATCCTGCCTAACTTTAGCGGCCTGCTTCCCCGGCAGGATGTCACATGGCTTCTCTGAGCCTGCAAACCACAGCATGAGACAGGCTATCATTTGCCCCTTCTCACCAGAACAAGCCGTTGATAGTTTCCCGTGTCAGCGTTGTTGGTGCCACTGGCCCCCACAGTCGTGGTTAGCGATGTGAGGTAGGACTTGGGCCACTTCTGGCCAAATCTGGGCCCCACCATTCAGCATTGTATCATCTTGAAGCCTTAGTATGGCATGGGTGACACTTGTGCCACCTCACAGGAAGTTATCAGTGAGATGCATCATGCACAACAAGTTGACACAGTCATGTCACCTGGCAAATGTTCCTTAAATGATTAGTGTTAAGAACGGAGAAAAGCCTAGAGGCCATTTTTCTACATGTAGTGGCAGGGCAGCCACACTTCCTGGTGGCACTGCCCCTGCGGATCACAGCCCCGGCTTGGATGCATGTAGATGCCCTCACATGTTACTCAGGACCCTCTGAAAGCAGAGCCCAAGACAAGGGCTCCAGTAGTAGTTCAGCAGGGGAGCGGTGGCAGGAAACAGGGGTGAAGCAACAGGGGAGCGAGCCTGCAGTGAGGCAGCCCGAGCCGGGGAGCGGTGCTGAGTGCGGAACCTGGTGCAGATGGGAATCCGTGGAGCTGGAACTGAGTGGAAGGGCTCTCAAAGTTGTCTCCGCAGACATAGCTGCAGGGGGAGTTCTCTACCAGCACCTGCCCGGGTGGCTGAGGGCCAGATTCCCTGCACTTCCAGGGCCCGAGCAGCCCCCTAGGCTTTGCAAGAGCTCAGGGGCAGAAAGGCTGAGAGCTGCTGCTGGTGCAGGCAGAGGGATTCTACCTCAAGACCTGGAATAAAGGGCCAATAGCATCTAGGCACCAGGGGCCCAAGGCACACCTTTTTGGGAAGATCATGCTGATGGTACCCTAGGCTGGGGTGTGGGGATTGGAACTGGGGGAAAGCCACCATCAGGGAAGTGGGTCTCAGGTCTTCCCAGGCAGGATGCCCAGCTCAGCAGGATGTCCAGGCCTGTGGCTCTTACACTGAACTGTCTTGTCTTTCCCATACTGTTGATTCTCTTCCTGTCCTTGAACTTGAGCATTCTATTGACTCAAAAGTGCCAGACAGAGGAGGTGAATGAGAACATTGTGTCTGCAAACCTTGGAGCTTTGGGGAAAGAGGAGGAATACATTTCTATTGTGGGCTGTCTGATGGGAACCCCATCTTCCTACCACTGTTCTGTGGCCAGGGGTCCAAACCTGGCCATTGAAGGCAGAGCATTCTGGATAGTCTTTATTTGGAAACTTTATTGGAAGGGAACGATACATAGAAAGAAAGGGAAACCAAAGCCCCTTTCTCTTTTAATAAACTCCATATTCATCCATTCATTTGTTCACTCATTCAGTTTTTCTTAAGCTTCCCCACTTTCTTCCCAAGGGACAGAGCTGCAAGGTTTAGTCCTCAAAGCATAAACAGTCTGGGGAGAGGGGGAGAAGGTTGTGCCGCTTGGAGAGGAACCAAGAAGGAGCATCAGTCACAGATCCAGAGCAGCTTAGATCAGAGGAGCCAGGTCTCTACAGATTCACGGGGTCACAGCACACCCCTTTCCCTGGCTCACGGGCAGTAGGTGAGGAAGCTTCCGATGGCAGGATGATCACCTCTTCCATAAGCACTAAACTGCCCTTGCCTCCGGCATTCAGACAGCAGCCATGGGTGACATTCACACTTCAGACAGCCCTCAGTGAAGGCAGGGGCTGCTTCCCCGAGGCTGGTTACGTCATCTTTCTGCCCCCACTGCCAGTGGGATTCTCGTTCTGGTGCCATCTCCCCTGCCCTGATGATGAAAAGGTTCGATATTTACTGTGGAGAGAAGGTGGTAGAGGGGTGGGAGTGGGGAGCAGGGTGGACAGAAGCCTTCCCTCTGGGCAGTGTCACTTGTCACATGCTGCATCATATGGTTGTATCTCTGTATGTCCCTGTCCCTCTCACCATGTGGTAGGCTCTTGGCGATAAGGGCCACTTTTTGGGAGGACATCAATAGCCCATAGAATGCATTCGTGCAGACTTGAAAAAGGTGGCCCTTCTTATTGGTGGGCACTGGCTTAGTGAATAGATAGCACCTTGGTTCACAGTTTTTTTAAAGATGTCCTCTGGAGGGGGTCCTTATGGGGTCCTGCCAGCATTCTGTTTCTTAACCAGAGTGCTAATGACAAGGATGTGTTCAATTTGTGACAGTTCATCAAACCTGGAACTTGTGGTCTAAGTACTTTTCTTATATGTATATAATACTCAATAGTTTACAAAAAACTAAAGGAATAAGAAAACACATACTTTAAAGAATCCCTTCCTCCCGCTTGGCCGGACAAAACTCCTCTTGCCCCTTCACCCTTGTGCACTGCACATCCTACACAACTGTGTATGACTGCCCCGACCTTACTCAATGCCTGACGTCCCTGGGGGCTTCCTGTAACTGCGCCTGGCCCCTAGCAGGTCATCTGGCCAGTGGGTGTCCGCTGGGCCGGTTCATTGGCCGTGTTGAGCCTCTGTGGCCCTCTGAGCAGAGCCAACTCCTTGCCTCTTTCATTGCTGATGACAACTCAGCTGCGTGGCCCAGCAAAGAGGTCGCTTGTGCAAATCCCCTGCTTTTGCAAGAGCAAATGAAAGGTTGGCGAGCAGCTCCCTGTAGTGGAGGCCTTTTGAATGATGGCTGCAAATGCGTGTAGGGCTGGGAGGTTCTCAAGGTCACTGGCGAGGTTACATTTTCAGCTGTTGATAAATAACTTTGCACTGCCTTCTTACTGACGCTGGTGTGGTTTCCCTCTTCTCTCCTGAGGGCCTCAGGAGTGAACCACGTGGTCTTTATCATGCAGCTGGAGCCTCAGATCTCAGACTATCAAAGGTAAATCACTTTGTCTCTGTTATTGTATTCCTCCTGGCAGTGCTAGAATGGGCTTTCCAGCCCCAATGACGGGACAGAAGAAAAGATTTACTAAGAACCTCCCTGCATCTTTACTTGCTTTCCCCAACATGCCTCTCAGTCTGTCCCCGTGTTATACAACAGGATTTGCTGTGTGGCTATTTCAGGAGCCCAGACCATATCTCATCATGGCACAAGAGAGTAATTCGAAGAAGCGGCTTCACTCGGGAAGCATTGCATGTGAGAGATAAGATGCCCGGGGCTTACCCCACAAGTGTGGCAGTTCTATTTCAGCCACAGACCACATTTGAGATGCCAAGAGGAAGAGAGGGTGTACTTTTTAAAGAACAGGGTTAGAAATTTCCAAGAGGGGTTATGTTTTATCAAAGGTTCATATCTAAACCTACTATCTGGCTATTAGGCTCCCAGGAGTATTTCTGTCCCGTGCTTACTGCTGTCAGGACTTGTTAGTAGCAAAGTTTTAAAAAATGGAAAGCAGGTAGTTAGTGTGGAGCCTGAGGGTGTGTGTGTGTGTGTGTGTGTGTGTGTGTGTGTGTGTGTGTGTCTGAGGGGGAGATGGAAGGAGGAGGATCATTAGAGAGAACAGGAGAATGCTGAGAGTAGTGGGATGCTCTGGGGAAGATCGGTGCTCAGTGGGGTGGGGAGATAACCAGAGGAGAGCAGGTGACCCCCCTGTGAGCAAGTCTGCTGAACGCATTAAGCTCTGCTTTTCTGAGGGCATCTTTGCGGGGCCGTGGGGAGACCTGTTTGATCACACACCCTGCTCTGACTCTTTGGAGAAGAGAATGGATTGGTGTACACAGGGAGCATACCATTAACCACTGGAGTCCTTTGGGAGTCTGACCAAGTTATGGAGGCCCTTGGCTTCTGGTTGCAAATGAAAAGCTGCCAAGTATCCAAGGAGACATGAGGAGTGCTTGAGGGAGGAGCGTGGAGACAGTGGTGGTGAATGTTCAGGCTCTGCCGGGAGCAGGTTAGGGTGTTCGCTGTAGGTGCTCCCTGTCTCCTTGCGTCGCCTTTGCCACATGCTCTGACCATCCTTTTGCCCCAGCCCCACCTTTCCTGTATGCAGGACGCTTGCACCTGATCCTGCTCCCTGGTCATTTGCAGGCCCTGACTGATGATACAACAGTGAGGACATCTAAAAGCAAATGCCCAGTAGAGGACTTTTAGGGGCTAAGAGTGTCCCCAGGGTGCCTTGTCAGCCTTCAAAAGGACTAAACATATACCTGACGGTTTCATTTATTTCAGGCATTTGGACAAAGGATCACTAACACTGCAGACAGGGCCATTTTTCATTTTACAAGCTGCTGCCTCCAAATTGTAATGAATTATTTTTTGTGAAAATATGCCCAGCTGGGTGGCATTACATTCTCCTTGTTCAAAAGGTGGAGATGCTGAGGGTTAGGAAGTGTGCTCTGTGGTTACCTGGGGGCAAGGCGGGAGGGGACAGGAGAGGGAGGCGGGGTAAGAGGAGAGGGAGGAGGAGCCAAGTCCATGTGGCTGGAAAGAGAATGACTCTGGGTGGTGACCACATGATGTGACACACAGACGATGTACTGCAGAACTGTACACCTGGAGCCTGTGTAATTTGCTCTAACAATGTCACCCCAGTAAGTTTCACAATAAAAAAGAAGGAGAGTGCTCTAAGTCAGGAGTTAGAGACGGGTCTGACTCTGAGGTAGCAGTCTTTATGGGTCCGCGCTGTGGGGCGGCAGGCCTGCTCGCCTCCTGACCACCCAGGCTGTCCACTGTCATCAGACAGGTCACGACAAGACATGTCAGTGTTGTGTGGTCCCCAGCTTTTCAGCCCTTGATCCGTGGCAGTTGTGGGGGACTTCTGCACTGGTTCATTCATTTCCTGGTAGGCTGACCGGACGTCCTATTTCAAACGGGACAGAAAACAAGGGTCCTGTCCCGTTTCAAATGGTACGTGTGGTCAGCCTGTCTCACTGGGCTAACCTCAGGGTGTCATTAGGCTGCCCCTGTGTACCGTTTGAAACAGGGCAGTGCTGTTGCTTTCTGTCCCATTTAAAAAGGGACACCCGGTCAGCCTACTGTTTTGTAGTAGGATTGTTCAGACTGGTCATGCAGGACCGTGACATAGATAAAACTGGCCTTGACGTCAACGTAAGACTTGTGGAATCTGTCAGGATGTCATCAGAGGTCAGATGGATAACTGGGCATGGATAGAGCTGGTATGTTAGTCGCTGATTGAAGAATTTCCGAAATGTGATTAATGACCTGGGGTGTGGAGAGCATCCTCTATGATGGCATGTCTGCGCTTGACCCCAGCAAATACAACGTTTTTACAAACGGTCGTGAATTACAAAAGTCAGCCCATAAAGCATTTCAGTGAAGACGTAAAAGGCATAATGATCACATTTGCAGGCAGCCCAAGGGTTATCCTAGGAACCAGCAAGTGTAACGAAGAACCAAGAGTCCAGGCTGTCTCCATGGCCTGCAGACGGAGGAGATGATGTCTCCCTGGGCTAAGCGTGACGTCCCGGATGTCTGATACCAAAACCGAAGGCGGCTGTGTGGAGGGCGGAGCTCCGGCTGGAAGTGGCTTCTCTGCAGAGCGTGGTCTGATTCTGTTCGTGTTAGCGCGCTCTGAGGTGGCTGAGGATGGGCACGATGCAGTGCAGGCGACACCGTGGCTCCCAGACCCCCCTGTTCCTCTTCCCGTCCTGTCCCTTGCTCTGTCTCTATCTGCAAGGCAGGATTTTCGTGCCCCCTTGAAGACTTCCTCCTTGTGTCTCATGCTATTTCCTCGAATGTTTGCAAATAGACTGGAACTGCCATAACCGGTGCCCGAACACCTGGCTGTGACAGGAGAGCTTATCTCCAGAGTGAAATTGGGATCCTGATAGAAAGGAAGGAAGGAGAGCTGGGTCCCAGCTGTCCACTGAGTGTGTCAGCTGCCCTAAGGTTCTCCAGTCCTTTCTTATTTTCCGTAGAGCCTGGCACAGAGTTGGCTCATCGGTGGGTTGATTAACAAACAAGTCCTTGCCTCACCTTCCCTCGTGGCATTTGCCCTCTGGCCATGACAGTACGCTTAGCCTGAACACACAGTGAACTGGAGGTGCCGGGGTGTTAATGCCCATGAGCCGTCCAGGCAGTGGTGTACAGAGGCTGGTGGGTATGTGCCAGCACCCCTGCCTTCTCATGGGACCATTAGCAGGTGGTTCAGTGCTGTCGCTCAGAGAGTCCCTGGTGGGATTGAGCCCTTGTTGAACCCTAAGGTCCCAAGCTCATGACTACACCCTGTATTGGCTTCCTTCCCTCCGCTGTCTCAGATCCTCACTCCCTTCCTGCTGCTTCCTGGGACCACTCCCCAGATAAACTGTTCATCTCGGGTCAGCTTCTGGGGGAAACCCAATGAAGCAAGAAACGGAATAATTAGAACTAGTTTGTTGGGAGACTTAAATGACAGACAAGTGTCACCATCCTATATAATCAGTTCCTTAAGTAACAGTGGGCACCTGTTGTGTGCAAGGCAGTACCTTCTTCATTGGACGTGTGTGCATGAACGCGTGAGCTGTGAGTCTGCAGCATCGCCGGGCAGGTCTGGTATGCACATGCTGCCCCGAGAGCTCTCCAGGCTGCCGGGCACTGCATCTCCTCCACAGTCCCACGTCCTACCCTTCTCCCAAGCTGCACCTGTGAAGCCTTTCCTTAACCTTCAAGGAAAGACCCTTTAGAAAAAGAAATCTGGAGGATGCTGCTATTCTGGACCCCCACAATTAGTTAACCCTGGGAGGAGGGCCTGGGGCAAGAGACAGGCGTGTGTTCATTCCCTCTCAGGGTGAGCATACGTCCCAGTCTTCAAATCCTGCCACATTGTCTTGAGATGGCCAGAATTTCAGTGGCCAGACTCTCCCTCAAACTGCCCCTCTACAGGCAGGAGTGGCTCAGAAACCCTCTGTCACCCCCTGCATCCCAAACCCTGGTCACCAGGCAAGGTAGGCTGGCAGGCACAAGGGTGGTGGTGACTGCACCCCAGTCTCCAGCCTGGGCGTGAGGTGCTCCCCATGCCTCACTCTGGCAGGTACTTTGTGTTCACAGAGAGCAAAGATGATACTGTGATTTTGTGCAGAGCCTCCCTGTTAATGTCCTGGAAGCTTAAATATTAGCTCCTGAGCTTTTCCTTGAGATTAATGTAAGGGCAGGCGTGTGCCAAATATGGCTCCTCCATGAGCTCGCTGGTGCTATAAAAAGAAACGCTGCGAAGGGCATCCAGAAAAACGTCGGAGCCCAAGAACAAAATGAGTAATGTGGTACTTGCTGACATGTGGCCTGGGGTGTAAAGGGAAACCCTAATGGCACAATCCCACATCTTCTTGGAGTCTCACGTTTTACGACCAGCCTCTCTAAGTCACAGTCTCAGAGGAGGCAGAAGCACAGAGGAGGGCAGGAGTCTGGCTTCAACTCTGCTTGATTCGCTGTGTGACCTGGAGTGGGTCAGTTTGCCTCCATGAGCTTTTAATTTCAAATGAAGGAATTAGTACACTGTGTCATTTTCAAGTAACATTATTTTGCATGATACAAATTCAGATGCAACTAAAAATTATTGATGGCCTGCTTTTTTTCACCTAAAATAAAAATGTTGTGTTGAGATCTATGAAGGAAAATGTGCATGCTTAGAATTTAGGTGATGTACTCTGCTGCGTAGAGGAAGATCAGTGAAGAAGCCCACCCTGCTTTTTAGCCTCTGAAATGTTAGTAACTGGGCATAGATGAGCAGTGGGAAAATGTTGGACGTTTCCAAAGTTCTACCCTAAAAGTAGAACTCTGGGGTGTCTTGTGAGGCTGGGCAAACCACGG
>PVJL010007782.1:0-48492 GCA_004026885.1 Lyroderma lyra | reverse complement strand
TTCAGTTACAGTTATCCGGCATCCACCAATCGCCATGGTGTTGGTTAGCTGAGACAACTGTTATCACACTTGTTTGACCCCAGACTGTGTTTTTCACAGCTGGCTGAGTGGTCTATTTTTCGTTGCTAATATTGATTCTGTGGTCTTTCATATTTGAAATAAGAATTATATTTAATTCTGTGGTGACAGTGGAAAGAAATTGGTTTTTCACTGTGTATGAGTAAGCTTGGCCAAGTCACTGACCTTGATGGATTTAAGGATTGTGATCTGTAGGCGACTGAGAACTTGGCACTTGCCTTGGCCCATTAGAGGGGTTAAAGTAGTCAGATTTGCTCAGAACCCACCTCTCCGCTCCCCTGTAAGCCTGGGGGTCGTGGGAGTGTCCAGGGACTTTGGAGGACGTGGGTCCCAGCCCCTGCCTGTGGAAGGTACAAGCCGGGCTTGTGATGAAACAGTCTTGTTAACTTGAAATGGGTGATTTCTATGGTTTATTGAGTTAACGTGACTTTCAATGGAAAGTATACCCATTCGGATATATTCTAAAGAGACACCGAGTGTAACCCTGACCATCCCAGCAGGTCGTATGCTGGTCCCCAGCACCTCCTTCCCATTTAGCACTTCCCTATCGTCACCCCCATCTAAGGTTCCATCCGACTTAACGGCCGAGGAAAGGTGGGTTTCATGCTGTGACCTGCTCGTTGTCAGTCCTCACATCGGTCAGTTATGCAAGGAGTGGGCACTTGGGCATGTGCCTGGCATTGTCCTTGGAAGTTCTGGCTCCATGTCTAAGTATGCAAATGAAAGAGTCCTTACAGGGTGTTTTATTGTGAATAGTTCGTTAATGTTATTGCACAGACTATGTTGACGTAATGCAATATTGAATTGTCTCTTCGTACTAGATGGACCATAGTGGGGGGTTTTTCCTTCCTTTAAATGCAACACAGCTTTGTTCAATATTTAATAAATGGCCAACAACTCTTTCTTTTAATATAATCAACATGACATCCCTCTGGAAGCTTAAGGTGGATTTGTGAACTTGGAGTCGCTGAGAAACTTGGGGAACCCCTTGGAGTATTTTCCTCCCACCCATATCAGTCACCCCCACCCCCAACCCCTAGTACCACCAAGGCTGAGAGACGGCAAGTGCCTGGAGCGAGTCTGTAATTTCTGCTATTCTTTGGCTCTGCTAGCTCTCAAATCTTAATTTTGTGCACACGAATCACCCAACATCTTGTTAGTATGCAGAGTGTGACTCAGTAGGTCTGGAGTGAAACTGAGGTTCTGCATTCTGACAAGCCCTCAGGTGATGCTGGTCATGGACAGTTCTGCATAGCAAGGCTCCTGGGAGCCACGGCTGTCCAGGGAGCAGGGCCAGGGCCCCACGAGGTATCTAGGGCACAAAATACCAGCAGGTGCTGGCTCTCAAAGCCATCCAGGTGTGCCCAGGATGGCTCCACCTCTCTGGATGGTGCCAGTGCAGGGTTGCCTTGAACCCCAAGGATGGGCTCTTCCTTAAGTTCCGCACCCTAAGTGCCTCACTCCTGTCACCCCGGTGCCAGCCCTGGAAGGAAGCTTTTGCTCTCAGGGATTTGAGATACGTTGTGCTGCTCCGCCCTGAGTTACACAGGAGGCTAGTGCACGGGGAACCTGCTGGTTTGACCAGAGAGGCCTGGTCCTTCCTGCTCCCTGTGCTGACCCTGGAGGGAGACCCAGGTCTATCCAGTGATGCTCCTCTAACTGGTCACGACAGGACTCCCCACAGCTCACTTAATACTTTGGCTGCTGGGGTGGTACAATGTTTTAGAAAGAGTGCTTCCGGAGCGTTTTATTCTGAATACAACATGATGTGATGTGCACCATGCCCCTGTGGCAGCAGGTGAGGGGACAAGGAGTGCGTCAGCCTAGGGGGTCCTGGCCTGAACCCAAGCAGTCCCCTCATTCGCTGTGTCTTAACCACTCACTGAAATGAAGGGGGACCGATGGAGCATTCTCAGGGCAAGCTGTTTTATCTTGATGTTTTTCCCGCCGGTGCTTCCCCTGAATAATTACGCTCTCTCCAGCACTTTAGTCATACGAGGAGAGAGCGCAGAGCCTTGGGCTGCCGGCCTCCCCTTCTCCCTTTACCTACTCTCCCTCCTCTCTGTAAGTCTCTGACTCTCCAATAAAATCAAACTACCAGAAAGGGAAGACAGGCAGGAGTTTTGACTGACAAATGGCCAAGCCTCCACGGCCTGGGCTTTCTGGGCTAGTCGTGGGTGGGGCTCAGCACAGGCTGCCCTTTCTTTGTCCCCCATGTGGCTCCCCCAGGGTTGCTGGGAAGCAGCTCAGGTCCAGGGCAGGGGTGCCCTGGTGTGTTCTCTGCCCACTGTCACAGCCCTGTTGAAGCTGGAAGGCTGTCCGCACAGGGCATCTCCGAGCCTGGACGCTCATGCCTGACTTGCAAAACGCTGAGAAGGTAATCGCAGCACAGTCACCAAGGCCCTTGGGAAGTTAATGGTTTTCTATTGACCTTTTTACGGGTTAATAGAACCTGTAAAAAGCTGCGGCTGGGGTGAAAGGTGCTTTGTCACATGGGCTGTCAGGGCCTCCTGGCCGACGCTCACTGGTGAGGTGGGCTTTCCTGACCTCACAGAAGGACTCACCCTCCTCCATGGCCATCCAGCTCCTGAGGCTCTTTGTCCACACGGTGTTCACACGCATGCACAGTTGCACACACACGTACACCGTGTGTGTATGTGTGTGTGTGTGTGTGTGTGTGTGTGTGAGATGAACCCATTCAAGTGTGTGCTCACAAAGACAGACGTGAGACAGGACTGAAGTCAGCCAAGGATGGAATAACCCTGCCCCTGCCTGCTTTGGAATGCGCATGCTTGTTCATGCTCTCAGTGAGTTTTCCTCCTGGGCCTGGGTTCTGGGGGCTGTTTGTCAGTACTTAACATTGTTAAAATTAGCACCCATAATACCACACTCCATGTACATGATACATTTGTCTCAGGACTTCTTTTTTCATAGCTTTTAAATATATTAAAGCCAAGAGAAAAAGGAGAGAGCATGCCCATTATACAGAGTAGGAAACTAAGGTCCGTGAGCACACCACGACCTCCCCGGAAGGTCATGGAGTACACAGAAGCGTTTGGCCTTCTTTCGCTTCTTAGCTCCCAGTCAGTTTTCTCCTGTGACTTTGATGGGGATACTGTCGGTCCAGAGCACTCCCCAGGGGAACGTCCCACAGTGATAGAAATACCGTAGCCCTGCGCATCCAACGTGGTGGCACTTACCATGGGTGGCTGCCGAGCATGCGCAATATCGCTCGTGTCACTGAGGGTCTAGATTTTCAATTTTACTTATATTTAATGAATTTATATTTGGAGAGCCTCCTGTGGCCCGTGGCTGCTCTACTGGACAGTGCAGACCTGGAGCACATAAAGGAGGGGCAGGTTTCATGGACCGGGCAGTAGGCTCTCCTTGGCACCCTCTCTTCTGGGACTCCCGCGTGGGAGCGAGTTGGGAGGGTGGAGAGGTGAGGCACTGTCGATGCCGGGGGGGTGTTTAATGGCTGTGGTCGCATCCGCAGTGGCCAGTCCCCCCAAGAGGAACCGCCCATTTGGGACACATTTTTCCCTTGAGTGGCTTAAGGAAAACATTTTCCCATTAAAGCACAAGAGATTCTTACTCACGTGATTTGCTCGAATTGCACATTTGCATGCTGCCATCCTAGCAGATGAGCAATAAAATTTAGTTGAGACACTTCCCGCAAAAGCAGAGGTGATGGTGTCCCCGTCATATTACTGACTCTATACGACAGGATCCAACGTGACTAATTCCTGCTCGAGTCCAGGGTCTTCCAGGAAAACAGGAAGTCTTATCTCTGCAGACCAACGTGCAGTCTCCTTCTAGCAGAAGATGAAATTGATGTGACACGGCATGTGTCCCCTTTGTCATAGATATCCGAAAATGGACAGACTGCCCACTCGTGCCCGGTGGTTCCTATCTGGGACATGATACAATCTAACTCGGCTTCCTCTGGGCCCCGTTCTACCACCGGAAACACATCAGCATTGTTAGCATCATTAGAGAGCTCTGAAAAAACCTGCTGAGGTGCAGGCTCCACCCCAGGCCAACGAAACCATGCCCTAGGGGCAGCCTAAGAACTGACATCTTTTAAAGCTGCCCAGGAGCCCGAAAGTGTCCTGTGCCCCAGGGTGGGGCAGCCCTGCTTTAGATGCTCTTTGTCCGTATTCCCCCAGCCGTCTTATTTTGAATGTGATTTCCTTATAAATAAGCTGTCCAGGATCCATTTAGAAGCAGACTAGCAAACCTTAAATAAAACTTCACATCCTGTTAATAGAGAAAACACAACCATATTTTCACCGTACAGAGAAGCGTAGCTTTTCTTGAACATAGGAGTTCAAATGATAAATCTGAGCAGAATTCCTGTATAAAATGCCAACTAATGGCATTACTTCAGATTCATTTCTTCCACTCCTACTCCCTATAATAGTTCTTTTGACCGAAAAGTCTTTTTGCTGCAGGAAAAGTGCTGCAAACATCTCCCAAATGAGGACTGAGGAAAACGTTGTGAAAGGAGGATCGTGCGTGAGCAGCTACGTTGCCTGCAGCAACATGGGGAAGGGGGTCAAGTCAGAACCACCTCTTCTTTCAGCCTGTATGTAGCTGAAGTGGCCCGTGGGCGTTCTGTGTTGGCATTGGAGAGCAAAGCATAATCCCTGTTCTAAGGGGAAGCCTCTGATGCTTCTGGAATGTCACCCTTGTCGTCCTTCCCTCAAAAGGTAATAAAATATGTGCACTCACTGATTGGGAACAAATGTCAAAGTGTCCAGCATGATGGAAGGCTCCGATTTCCATAGCTGTGGTGCACACGGCAGGAGCTCATGAATCTTTCATGGATGGCCTATATTTAGGGGCTTTCAGTTTCTGAGGGCAGAAAAAGGTTCTGCAGAGATGGAGTTCTCCTGGTGCCCTCTCTTCTGCCAGGACTGGTGCCTATTTAAAACACATCTTATCTTTCTAATATACAGAGATTCTGCTGACTGGGAGAAACACTCCTGGATCCAAAATTAAATTATAAGACCGCTGCCCAAAAGAGTGTTTGTTCATGTACCAAAAATATAGTGATAATGACTGTCCACTGTGTGCTAGGCACAGTGGTAACTTAGTCAGGGCCCTGTCCCCTGAGCTTCTATTCTAGTCATGGGGGACAGACAACAGACAAGAAAAACAGATCATCAAAGAAATTACAGGCTGTAATAATAGCTGCGAAGGGTGATGTGACATGTTTTAGGCACAGAAGTGACATGACCTGATTTGCATTTTGAAAGATCACCCTGGCTGATGGGGGGAAGATGGATTATAGGGAGACAAAAGTGAGAACCAGGACATTTCAGCATTCCAGGGAAGAGATGGTGATGGTGACAGAAATGGAGAAAAGAGGGCAGTTTTGGAAAATATTTAAGAGTAAAAAATAGAACTTGGTGATGATTTGGATAGGCTATCAGAAGAAAAAGCAAAAAAGTCCCCCAACATGTGACTCATGCAGTGTGTGGCAGCTAGATACAGGATGCTAAATAAGGAAGGGACTTGTTTTTTGGGTAAGATGTTTTGGGATGGAGATTCTATAGCATGTTTGTTTTCTGATGCAAATAATGGACCAGAAAGGCAGATGGGATGTTTCAGGGGCAGAAAGGCAAACGAGGGGGGTAGAGCTGCCCCAGATCCAAAGGGGGCTGGATCTCAGAACATGTGCCCAGTGACGCTCCTTCTAGAACAGCGGAGACATTTCCACTCTGTCAGCAGGCGAGAAAGATCATGGGTGTGGATGCGGGGAGCCTGGGGGGGGGGGTCGGTGGAGGGAAGTGAGAGCCTGACTGCTCCTGTTTCTTCTGAACATAAGGCACAGAGATGCGCTGAGAGAGAGGCTGCACCTGAGGACAGAGAGGGCAGTGAAGAGCCAGAGCAGGGAGTGAATTTACGTAGATGTCATCAGATCACCCAGCTCCCTGAGTGTCCCTTTGAGTTTCAATGGCCTGTTGGAGGTGAGCCTGCAAGCCCAGGTGTCCCATCTTCTCTGGCCACATCAGTGGTTCAGGTAGGGCTCAGAGCAGGTGGACGATTGGTCTTAACCACAGTCGGAAGTTTTGCCACTTGAGTGTCGCACAAGATTGGGAGGGGCGAGGAGGTGAGGGTATTTGAAAATGAGTAATTAAAAGGACAGCAGGGGCAGTGCAGAAAGGAATACGATGGATAGTGCAAAAAGGGTTGCAGCAGTGGTAGTTCCAGAGTCAGGGGCCTGGACAGCTGGGAGGGGGGTGGTCAGAAAGGATGCTTGAAACCAGGAAGTAGTGACATCATTCATGACACAAGAGCCAAGACAACGTGAACATCGAAAGTAGTAAGATCGGTAAAGTGAGAGGTCGGGGCTCCGATGCTCATCCCCAGAGATGTTGACGTCGCCGGGATTATGACAGGAGCAGAGATGAAGAAGCAGGACCACGCTGGAAGCTGAAGGAGAAGAAAGAAAAAATGGCTTGGTGCCAGCAGTGGGGAACTTTGGTGGCAATTCAGATGACCCGGAATGCTGACGTTTTTTCACTGTTTGGGCCTGGAGCCAATGTTTTCCTTAGTGCTGTAGAAGCTTCTTGGAGAACAACGTGTCCCCAAGCTTGGAGACTCCCAGCTGGCCCTGACCAAAGGACAGTGCTGGAGAAATCACAGCATGCTCCCAGTGCCGAGCAGGGGACATTCCATGTGGCTGCGCCCACTGACGAGAGGCCATGTGCACGGCTGCCTTCACCTGGGGACCTCAGGGGGCCTGAGGACCAGCCCTGCCCTGCCAGTACATCTGTGTGAGTTTGGACATGTGATGCTGCCTCAATTTACTTATGTGTAATACAGAAGATTCGGTGTTTTCTTGATCTAGATCCATGCTTTCCTTCGCCTTCCATGATTGTTCACGTCTGTATCTGACCTGAGATCTCTCTCCATTAAGTCTTCAGAAAACCTAGCAAGCCTCAATTTATTTACATGGATAAAGACACCATCAGTCTACGAGTACTGATAAGCTAGATGGCTGTTGTCACAAGCCTATCCAAGCATGTCCCCTTGACGACTTCAACTCTTTGAGCCTATGGGAAAGGGACATGCATGTCATTGCTGAGGGGTATCTATCCACGTTGACTTTCTCCCTGTGACCTTAGAGGTGTTCTCAAACCAGCCAGGGACCTTTCCTTGAGGAGTGCCCTGCCAGCTCAGGTCACCCACAGTCTCAGGGTTGTGTGCATGGGTGTGGTGCGGCCCCACCACTCTCCCTCACTACCTTGGAGAGTCCAGCTCTCTCTGTCTTGTCTGCTAGTTGGGGATTCAAACTAGGGCCCCAAGTCCTGCCCACACAGGTTCATCCCAACATTATTCCTTTCCTGTCTGCTGTAGATCTGTCTGCCAGATGGGTCTGGCTCCCCAAAGTGGAGAGGTTTGGCATGTGGCTCAGAGGTAACAATACCCAGATTGAAGACAGAGGCCTAGCGGTCCCTGAACAGAGCTTGTATCTCAGTGATCTTAGTGCTGCCCTTCCTTCTCTGAGAAGAGAGTGCATTGAAACTAAGAGGCCAACCTGCTCTCCCCACGTGTCAAGAGAGGGCTCTTCTTTCCTTGAGTAGCATTTGCTCAGATCCCAAACTATGGATCACATCAGTCTGGGAGATGACTGCTCAGATGCACAAGGTTAAGTCTGCGCGCTGAACTCTTTCCCCATCCTTTGTACATATGTACACGTACCTGAGTGCACACACGTGGACACAACCGTTGTTTTCTGTCCCGTTTAAAACGGGAGATCTGGTCAGCCTACTGATGGGAGACCCTAGATTTGCCCAGTCTTTACTCTAATTGTTTCAGTTGCTCAATGAAAGTGGTCCTGAAACAGTCACAGAAATTGCTGGAGATTTCGACCTTAATCATGAGGATCAAGCTCAGCACCCATTTCTTCCTTCAGTTTCATTGTTAGGACATTTCTGGTTTTGCTCTGGAAGCCAGGAAGCCAGCTGCTCTCTCTGTGCACGTTTCTGGGTGCTGACTACACGTGTGTATCTAGGGAGTAGGAAAGGGGTGGCCCGGTAGAGTGGCTCTCTGCTTGTCCTTTGTAGGCTCTGCCCATTTCTGTGGTGTAAATTCCCCACAGAGGCCGGTCCCCGGGTAATAACGATTTAACCACTGGCTTGTGAGACTTCTGCATTTAACATGTGGCTCTGAGAACTGGTGCCTGCTGCCCCTGCCCATAAGCAGATGGAAGGAAGGGCAGGGATGAAGCAGTAAAAGCATGCACTCAGGGTAGCTGTTTTCTTCCCTTCACGTCCAGGGCTCTCTCACAGCACTCTACTTTTCATCAATAGTTACTCTATTTTTTAATAAAAATTTTTTTCAACTGAGTGGATGTGGCTAATTTATCTTCCTATAACTAAGTTTCAATGTCCCTTTAAAATAAAACAACATTGAGAATGAAAAATACATAAAAATAGTTTGCAACACTGCACGACAGAGAGATTATTGCTTTATAAAGGAATTTGCCATATAATTCTTTAAATACCAAGTAATTTGGGAGTTTTAAAATTATTCAATTTTGCGGATCTTTAACTTACTGTTTCTTTTAAAAAAAAAAATTCCTTGCTTTTGAGCCACTCTCTTTGCTCGAGCCCGCTCCTACCTCTTTGGAGTGTACTTCCTCTTCAATAAACTCTCTCTTTGTTTCACTCTAAAAAAGAAATTCTATTATCTAGAGCAATGCTTCTTAATTTGGGGTCTGCAAGTTCCTGGAAGGGTCTACTGGGGTGAGAGTTAAGGGGCTTTATGAATGCTTTGAATTAGAGCACGTGTACTTTTTCTGTGGAAATCATGGGTAGCTTCAACAGATTCTTTAATGTGTCCATTACTTAAGTTAGTGGCCTCTGTCACCTGCCACAGGGCTCTGTGTCATGCACATCACAAATGCATGGGTGGCCAGTGAGGGATTTCAGCTGAAGGCACACTTAAAGTTGGTGCAGACTTCTTGTAATGGTCACCTTCACCTGCCAGAGAAATGGGGCTGGCCCTGGGAGAGCAGGTGGGACGTGGGCTCGGCTAGGAGGGGTCTGCAACAAGTATTTGTTAATGGCAGTGACAGTGATGACAGCACCATAGCTTTACCTATGAGGGGAAGAGGACCAAGAGAAACAGAAACCAAGCCAGAAGCATCTTATCGCCCTTCCTACACACCTGGCCCCTCTGCCTGCTCATGAGTTTCTCAGTGTCGTGCATGATCATTTCACCAGGGCTGTAAAAGACCATCCTCTGTGACAATAATTGCCGTGGTGGCGGGGGTCTCTCCCAAAGCTGATCTCCGTCTCCTGGTTAATCACCAAACCAAGGCCTCTCCACCTGGCCTTCCCAAGGGCCGTAGGGTTTTCCGCTGGAGGGAGGGGATTGTGTGTGTCTGTTCCCCTGCCATTGCTTGCAATGGCAGAGCCAGGTGACATGGGGGCACCACCTGCTGCAGTCATGTCGAAGAGCACACAGACGTCTCCCTGTCAGCTTCATTCTCACCTGTCGGCATCCGCTCTGGGTGTCAGTGGTGGCAGCTGCTCCTAAGTACCCCAGGGAGGCTGAGGGGGGAACAAGGAGCACCCAGGCCACGGCAAGGACCTCTCAGCCACTCTGGTCACTGGATGGATGTCGGGGGCCGTGGATGTAAACGGTCGTGCAGGGGCCCTTACTGCATCTGGCATCAGGGATAGTACTTCTCACCTCTCCCCGCACCAACTCCCCAAAACCTAGTCCTGCCGCTACCAAAACCAAAGATACAGCTGCTGAGACTTGGGGTGTGGGGGGGTGCAGTCAGGGTTTTACTTCCACATTTGCTATAGTTACCTGTTAGGTGGCACGTGAGGCCTCGCATCCATGTGACCCTTTAGGATTTTAAAACATATGTTCCTCAGATTCTGTAGAACAAGATCTACAGATACTATTTATAGACATTCTAGAGGCAAGAAAACTGAGTTTATGGAATTGGCTGAGGTCAGAGCTCTGTGTTCTTAACGCACAGGTGCAGCCCACGGTCTGCCCAGGAGGAATCGTTATGAATCAGTGGTAGCCGCCTGGGTCTTAGCAACAGCAGCTGACCCTCTTTGAGCACCTTCTGGAACGGTGCTCAGTCCTTCATGTGGCTTTTCTTCCTCCCGCAACGGCCTCTGACATGGGTTAAGTGCTGTTGTTTGTCCCATATCTGAGGTCAGTGAGTCGCTCACCCACAGGCAGGAAACTGGGGAGCCAGGATCTGCACCAGCCCCGCTCCAGCCTCCTCCCCCACCCCCCGTACTGACCACGTCTAACAGGTCCCACGTCGTCATGCAAAGCCCTCCCCTGGGTGCTGTCGTCACTTCCCCAGAGGCCCGGGTAACTCCTTTGCAAATGCTGGTGGGGAGCTCCAGAAACGTCCCAAAGGTGACATAGGAGGGATGGGGCTGTCACCCGCCTGGGCCCCCAGGACCCCTCCCCGTCCTTTCCAATCAGCTCAGTCCTTCATTTTGTGGTTGGGTCTGAGGGAATTCTAATTAAAAGATGGATTTTTTTAAATGAACTTTTATTAATCCGGCAATCTGCCGGGTTGCTGAATTGTCATTTTTGCTAATAGAGAAAATGGTTTGGTTTATTTTCCATAACAGAGAGAGTCACTCAATTTAATTAAACTGTCTGAGGAGATTTTCTACGTGTCTTACTCAACATGGGCCCAAGAGCTTGCTTCCTAAAACCTGGCAGCCACGGTGGCAACTGGAGTCTAGCTTTTCTTTTGGAGTCGAGGCAGATTTGCTATCTCAAGTTCCCGGCATTGTCACCAGTGGCACCGACCTAAAGCAGTGTGATTTCAGGTTATGGAGATGGCCCCCAAGTTCAGGGGGACACTCTCCACTGCCCCTGGGCCAGGTAACCAGAGAGTCGTGGGGGGTGGCATTTATTTCCCAATGACTTAGAACTTCACCCTAACCAGATTTTAAAATCTAACACAGAGCACATGGAAAGAAAATGATTAAACATTCAAAACTACCAAAGAAAATATTCACTCAATTAGGCAGTACATTGAAAGAAGTATCCCCATGAGCAGGTAATAGTTTGTCTTTTTGATGCAAAGACTGATTAATAGTTAAATACCAGTGTCATACATCTCAAGGCTAGACTTCCATGGATAAAAACACTGTATAAAAATACTTTGTGTTATAGAAGGGTATCCCCCAATGTCAAAAGCACACTCTCTGATACCAACTGTCAACAATAAAGGTGACCAGGAAACTCACAGGCCCGTAAAAATCACATCCATGATGAAGAATGACCACCCTTACCTTTTTTATTCAAACTTGCTTCAAAGGTCCTAAATAGGTTAATAGAATAAATATTATAAAGAGGATAAATGTTATTATTTTCAGATAATAATACACCTAGAAAATCTGAATATGAACCTACTGATAAGAATCTATTGATGATCTCTTAAAATTAGTAAGAAAGTTTTAAATAGTCAGATACAAGATAATTATGTAGAAATCAACAGCTTTCCCCAATATTGACAGTGATCGGTTAGAAGATACATTGAATCATTATTTGGATAATAACAATAAAGAAACTCCAAATAAAATAACTAGGATTGACTTGAACAGTGCATGACCTGTATGAAGGAAACAACATGTATCTAACCACGAGGTTGGACATTTAAGTTCATGAACTTGTCACCACGCGCTTACGTGGGCAGCACTGTACCAACAACTCAGTAAGGTGCCATAACCTTGGCAAGATTTTGGGTACAACAACAGCTCTGGTGGCCACTCCAGAAAAAGAGTTCCCAAACTGCCTTGAAGGGAGGAGTGGGTGCTGGTGTCAGCGCACAGCGTCCCAAGGGGAGCACCTCGAAGGTGACCGTAGTGATATTCAGCAATGAGTTCTTGAAATTAATTGTCCGGCTTCATATATATTAAAATACTTTAGCAATAAATGTGCTTAGGTAGAAGGTAACATACTTTTAAATCATCTTTCAGATTTAATTTAAAAACCAGTAAGATTTATTTTTAGATTTACCTAAAGACCAAAAATTACTTTGAAGACTAGCAGTGAAGGACCATTTTTCTCTTCTTTATACTAAAATGTATCTTATATCCTATTAAAGCTGCCAGACAGATGAGTGGCATTCGGACATGAGTCTGTCTAATCTTTAACAACAGAAACAGCCTTAACTCGAGGGAAGAATTTTTAGCAAAGTGTGTGGGAAAACCGGCAAATTACTTAGAAAGGCTCCAATAAGATTCCCACCTCACCTCATATATACAGTAGCGCCCCCCCAAGCCCCCACCTTATCCACGGTTTTACTTTGTGTTTTCGGTTACCTGCACAGTCAACTGCAATCCGGAAATAGTAAGTGGAAAATTCCAGAAATAAGCAATTCATAAGTTTTACATTGCATGCTGTTCTGAGTAGCCTGAGGAACTCTTGTGCTGTCCCGCGCCGTCCTGCCCTCTGAGTCGTCCCTTCGTCCAGCATACCCACAGTGTCTATGCCCCCCGTCTGTTAGTCACTTAGTAGCCGTCTGGGTTATCACGTGGGCTGTCGAGGTAACCCTTATTTTACGGACCACGGCCCCAAGTGCAAGAGTAGAGATGCAGGCAATTTGGACATGCCAAAGAGAAGTGGCACAGTGCTTCAGGTGAAAAGATACATATGTGTGTGTAGGAAAAAACATAGTATATGGGTATATAGGTTCGGTACCATGCCGGGTTCCCAGCATCCACAGAGGGTCTCAGAACGTATCCCCTGTGGATAAGGGAGGGACAGCTGTACAGTCCCCCTTGCTCTCTCACTGCTCTGGCATACCCAGGTGGGGTGAGTAAAGACATTGGCACCGCCCCCCACCCCCCACGTCTTTCTTGCTGACCTTGCAGCTAGGTGTGTGAATGTGCCCAGAGGTTCGTTGTGACAAGCAATTTCTATAGATCTAAGATGTTGGTGATTAAATAATAATAGGCCTGAGGTTGCCTCAGGTGCAAATACTGGACTAGATTAAAAGCAGAGATAAAGGAAGCCCTGATGTTTTTATTACATAGCAAATGACTTTGTTTTTCTGCTGTGCAATATCGAATAGAGGCCTAAATATAAAATGCAAAACTATAAAACCCATAAAAGATCACATAGGAAAAAATATAGGTGGCCTTGGGTGTTGTTTAGATACACCCCCAAACAAACAAACATCATCCTTGGAAGAAAGAAATAAGTTGGGTTTAATTAAAATGGAAAATCTTCAGCTCTTCAAAGGACAATATTAAGATAAAAAAGTCAAACCTGGGAAGAAAATTTTTGCAAAACACAACTGTGTTCAAGGACAGTATCCAAAATACATAAAACTGTACGAGATACTGTTGGAGATTGCCGGTGAACATTAGAGATGGCTGCGTCCGACAGGAAGGGAGGTAGGGCTGAGAGTATATGGCCCTCACAACAAGGAGGACTGAGCAGGTGGGATACCATCACCCATAGGGATAGGAATGCAGACGAGGGTTCTGTCCCAAAGAGCACCCAGTACCAAAGGCGGGCCTTGGAGGTGGGGTGCCAGCAGCATGCTTCATCTTCCCGTTCTCTGCTCGTATCTGCCCTAATGCTTGTGGGCACCGCACAGGATGTTTAGGAGCTGTGATTTAGGCACAAATAACAATGCAAAGGCAGGACTCATCCTTCTTCCTATGGATGAGTCCGGAGGGTGCCAGCTGAGGCGTGGACCGGCACGTGGAGTGTATAGAACACCACGGTGAGGGCTGTGGTCATTGCTCAACTGGCAGTTGAGCTGGGCCAGGGATATTTTTTGGGCAGAAGTGAGCAGGAGAGATGGCAAAGGAAGGATTACAGCCAGAGAATGTGCTTTTAATGGTGCAAGCAAGTGGCCCTTGTAAGGACCTGCCCCCAATGGCAATGAGGTGAAGAAGAAATGATGGGTGAAAGAAACGAGACAGGAGACAAGCCTCCTGATGTGGAAACTGGCTGGAGGTAGGCCTGGTCAAGCGTGGGGAAGCCAAATGAAGGTTCCAGATCTTCTGCTCTAAACTGGAGTAGGTGATGCCACCATTTACAAAATAGTAAGAACAGGACTCAGAGGCAGGTGTTTACAGCTGGAGAGAAGGACTGGCAGGGAGTGGTGTCCCGATTTAGTTGAAGTCAAGCTTAGTTCACAAAAAGGAGACGTTTTAATAGCAGATAAATTAATTACCTGGCAGTGGTTTTGAGCTACAGAGTTTTTCTCCTGCAGTTCATGTGCATGTTAACAGAACTCTACAGAGAAAGAACAGTGTTCAGCCCAGAGTTTAGAATCACAGACACCATGGTCCTTGGATAGAGAAGAGGTTTTGGCCGGAAGGAGACGTTGGTCAGCCCAGCTCCTTCTGGCTGCGCTGGCCTGGCCAGTGTGGGGGGTGTCACATGCCACGTGCCTAAAGGTCAGGTGTCCGTGACATCACGATCAAGGCTGATGGCTTGATTATGTTTTTGCTTCTCTGACAGTTTCTCTCCTTTGCTCCCCTTCCACCTCACTACAGTGTAAACTTGGTACACCTGTATAGTGCATCTGCTCTCTCTAGACATACCGGTGACCCGGTTGTAATATGGTCATTAGGTTCCTAAAACGCTGTGTTATGTGAATCTGTGTTATACAAAACAAAAAACTAATACCAAAAAAGGGGGTTAGTTTCCAAAAAAATTTTTAAAGTACTATTATAAGTGAGAGAAACAATGTTCACCTATATATAATGCAGTAAAAGGAAAAACACAGTTTTAAAACATATGTACTTAATACTCCACGATCAAAATGGCTCTAAAATTCTAATTTTAAAATTCTGCCATCAAATCTGATATGATATCCATGCTTGAATGAAAAATTTCAAATGAGATATTTTTTGTTCTTAAAAGCTCTTATTATTCTCCGTGTTGTTCAGGGATGTCTCTAATTCTCAAACCGTGTTAGAGTGAAGCCATGTCACAGGGGGGCCGTGCTATACAGGGTTACCTGTAGTATGAACCCATTTAGATTTGCCGCCAAAGGAATTAAATCACTAATACTGGGTTTTGAGGGTTTTGGAGGTAAATGAAAGAATGGGGTTGTCACTTTCACAGGAGGTAGGCTATATAGGGGATTAAAAAACTTTGCAGAGAAATCGAATGCCCAGGTGCCTGGAGATTAATTCGGTCCCTTGGAATCCCATCCACGGTGTCAGCAAGAAGTCCTCAGTCATTCTCGTTTATTTTGCCATCTGTCATCTTGATTATGTGTAGGATTTCATTTAGTGATCTAAATCCAGAGATCATCTGTCAGAGTCGGGAGCCAGGGAGGAGCTTGTATGGCGGTTTCTGGTCAGTTCCTGCAACTGATAAACGGCGCACCCCTCCCCCCGCCCCCTGGGACAAGTGACACGCAGGCTCAGGTCTTACCGACTCTCTGTAACCACAGGCGCATCTTTGGGGCTGTATTTTATTTCAGAAGTGGCCTTCTGACCCAATTCATATCTGTAAATCAGCTGACAAAATGTTTTGCTGCTGCTGTTCTCGGCATGATCCTTGATGCTGCGGTGAGAATATCCTTGGGGTTCAGCTGTACCCCCTCTTCATTCAGGGGCTTTGCCGAACATTAAGTCTAAAGATGTTTTTTAATGGGAATGATAGGACCACGGCCCTTGAACCTTTGTAGTTTGACACGTCCAGCTCAGAAAGCCCCAGCGTGCCCCAGCTGCCACTGTGCTCCTGGCCACCAGCACTGCTTCTCGGCCCTGCTGGGGTAAGGGTGAACAGTTTCTCAGCTGGAGTCTGGGCCCACACCACACTCAGGCAGCGAGCACCCCTGGGCTGTTATGCTCTGTCCATGCCCCCCTGCTCACCAGGCCATTCACAGTAAGTGACAAGAGACCACTAATCATGAGCATTTGGAGGGCAAGTTCATCTGGGTTCCTAAGCACAGCCTAGTGCCTGGCCTCAGGGAGGGAGCAGATGGCCTTGCTTGCCTATACCAGTCGCCTTAGAAAGTAGAGCATTGTTGATGCCCCGGCTGCAGGACTTCCCATTTCCAGAAAGCTGCTCTGCTGTGGTTAAGCACGTTGCAACGCTCTGAGGACAGTGCGGAATTCTCCCGGGCTTCGGACCGGACCACGCCAGGTTTGCTGACTGGCTACCTGCGTGCAAAGGTCAGCGTCCAGAAGATGTCAGCACCAGCCTTCCACAATTCACATCCTTCCCTCCCAGCCCCTGATTAGTTCCAGCGCCTTCCTTGGGAAACACTGGCTGTGGGCAGCGCCACAGGTTAGTGACATGCTGCCTGAGCCTTTCACTTGATCCATTTTGCATTCCCCTCTTCTTGGCCTTGCTGTTCTGCTTTTAGGGGAGACGGCACCACCTCCTGGCTGGCTCTCCTGACATCTCTCTCGTGCGTGTCAGACACCTCATTCTCACGGATGTGGAGAGAGAAGGTGCTGTTCTTCCTGGTCCCTGCCACCGCCTGGCTTCCCCAGGAAGCAGAGCCTGAGCAAGGACACAGGAGGTTGGCCTGGGAGGTGATCCCAGCAAACATTTGCGGCCAGTAGGGGAGTGAGACGGGGACGAACGAAATCAGTACAAAGCCTGTGATTAGCAGGTTTTTTCTGTGGGGCTCAGTCCTGTTGGGGAGAGCTGGGCCATGGAGTAGAGGCGGACACTGAGGTTTTTAACCTCCAGCTACATCTGTTATGGGCAGAGGCTGCTCCCGGGGCATTAACCTCCTGGCTTTTGTCCCACCACTGTCCCACCTCCAGGATGAGAGAAAGCCCTTGGGTAGAGAGTCTCAGGGGCATCCCTGAAGACCACAGATGTCAGGGTACATGGCTGATACTGACACTTAGGTTTTGAGGACCTTGAAAGAAAATTCTAAGGGGCTTTGGCTGCAATACCTGCTCATTCAGTGGACGGGGGCAGGCTGCTCAAACTCTCTGAGACTCAGTTCTTCCCTCTGTAGAACAGGGACAGTTAAGGTGGTTGCAAAACTAGGAAATGCATTTAAAGAGCTTACCACAGGGCTTGGCTGAGAAGGTACACATGTTAGCCATTAATGGTGTCGTTATCCTACTTGTCTTTTGCCACTTGTTTGAAACTGGAATTTGTTCAATACAGTGTGATTGGCAAAATTTGCAGTTACTACGAGGTAGGCCTTGGGTGTCTTGCCTTAAGCTGAGTGAGCTAAAAAACAGTCACCTCTCTGGGCCTGTTGCCTCATTGGGAAGTTTGGACTAGAGGAGAAGCTCTAATCATTGATGATTCTATAAAGCAGTTGCAATTAAAAAGCAGGACTTTAATTCCTAGGCTGCGCAGATCTCCCATCTTAAACAGGACAGAAAACAACGGTACCATCCTGTTTCAGATGGTCTGCACGGGCAGCCTACTGACATCTTGACTTTAGCCCAGTGAGGCCAGGCTGACCACACGTACCATGTGACATGGGACAGGGCCGTTGCTTTCTGTCCTGCTTAAAATGGGATGTTTGGTCAGTCTATTTATCCCCTGTTATTTGTTGTTGTTGTTGTTTGCTTTCCAAACCCATTTCTCCACACCTTAGTAACCTTGACTTTGGAAACACATTTACATAATTGGAAATATGGCTCCCAGAATTTAGCTTTTGTATAAGGAAAATAGTGGGGCCCAATTTGAGGCGCACTGTCAGATTAGGGATTGCCTGGCAGGTTGTCTAGCTGAGGTGGTGGGTCCTCAGCTCCAGATTGGGATCTGTGGCTTTGTCAGACAACCATCCCATTTAGCTCCGTGACCCTGCTCAGAGAAGATTCCAGAACATTCCATAGACCCCATACTTCTTATCCTCACACTCAGCTAGGGAGAAGATTCTGTGTGCTGCTAATCTTGGGGAGGGGAAAATTCCCAAAGACGCTGACTCACCTGAATCCCTTGGGTCAGTGGATTTCATCTGAGAGCTGCATTTAATGTTCAGGGATAGTTGGGTCCTGGGAGACCTATTTTTCTTGGCCTTGGGGCTTGGTATTCTCCTAGAAGGCTTCGAAGTAGTACAACCCAGTTTAGTAAAGTTAAGAAAAATCCAATAGAATGCAGCAAATTCATATCTACTACCCTTTGTAATAAAAAGGCTTTGAATATACTTTGGATTCTTTCAGGGACATTATAAATGCTCAGTTTCCCACTGCCCGCTGTGTGCGTGGACTTGTAGAATTTCTATGTCTTGCACATTGGTTGAAGGAGCCATCACCTACGGAGCATGGCCAGGGCATTGTAGGGGGAGCTCGGGGGTCAGGTAGGAATGAGAAACAGCTGCTGCCTGCCAGGAGTGGTCACTGCAAAAGAGGAAATATATTTGAGGTGGTGCTCTTAGGAAAAGGTGGTGTATTGCTGCCTCTTGGCTGTCCGTGTGCACCAAGCTCGTCAAAAGAAATATTCCAGAAGTGACAACTAATGTTTATCGAGCAGTTCCTGCATACGAGACACTAGTTCTAGTACTTTACATGCATCGGTGCTTAGCTTTGCACCACTTTATGAAGTATAGCAGGCAATAGCCACAATTTTAGATAAGGAAATTGAGGCCCAAGGTTGTCCAACTGTCAAGTGGTTGAGCCAAAATGAGAATCCTTGAGGCCTGGCCTCAGACTGTCCTGAAAATCCATCCTGCCAATGTAAGAGGAATCTGACAGAGGGAGGGGCTGAGAGGGCTGGGGCTGAGTTTGGGGGCTTCAAGGGTCAGGAAAATGTCAGCTGACTCCCATGTGTTAGACGGGTGCCTGGGGAGACAGCCTGTCAGTCCATAAAGGGGATGCCGGATGAGAGCCTGGTGGGTAAGTGCGAGAAGGGGAGCACAGAGTGATGGGGCAAGTGCAGGTGTCAGTGGATAGTGGGGAGAACGTCTAAGGGGCGCCCTGAAGAAGTCAGGTCAGCATTTCGCTCCATCCGGAGACAACCTAGTGAGCTTTCACCGGGTGGCCTTCCCACGTGACACTTGTCCCTGGAGTGGGTGTTAGAGCCTCCCCTTGGGGTTCTCTTTGAGCGGGCACCTCCACCTGGAGAGCCACAGGGTCTTCATGCTCTCTGTGTCCAAACCATCCTCATCACCATCCCCCAGATCTGGCCTTCCTTCTGGGTTCCGATCTCTGTGTCCAGCCCAAGCCCTCACCCAGCTCCCAGACCCGGCTTCTCCCACACACCCCACGTGAGTTCACTGATGGGCATGCCGGCTGTACCTCCTCACAGCTCTGGAAACGGAGTGCCAAGCACTTCTCCCTCCTGGACTGTGCTGTAGCCCACCTCGCTTCTGTCCCCTCCAGAGTGATCAGCCTACAAATTTAACCTGATCACACACACCATTTTTTTTAAAATGCATGAGTGACTGCCCATTGCTCAAGGGGCAAAGACCAGCACTTGGAAGCTGGCCCACCGGCCTGGGGTCTGCCTCCCCCCCACTCCTGTCCCCCTCCTCTGCTTTCCTCTCCCCCACCCCCAGCCTCACTCTTACTCACTTGCATGAGCACCATGGTGGACCCCCGCCCTGGGTTTCTTGGGGCTTCTTGTCCTCCCAGACAGTATTTCCTCTGCTTATTCCCTTATTTCACTCCTAGTCTTCTTACCTCCCTTCATAGGCAGGGGAACCACAGCCCTCCTTTCCCAGGAGCCCTCAGAGTATCTCCCTGGTGCTCACTCAGGTTGAAACCGTACTTTCATTAGTGAAATTAAACCATCAATTACTAAGCAGTAATCTCTCTGTCTCCAGTGCCTAGCAAATGGCAGGCACATGACAGGTGTTCAAAAAATGTTATAGGAATGAGTGAGTGAATGAATGAATGAATGAAACAAGCCTGGGACAGTCTCACTTGCTTTCCCATTGGAGATTGTTCTTACTTCGGTGAGGACAGAACCTATACTTGCTGAAATGTTCTGGACACTAAGAACACCTGCTGAGATTTTTTTCCTCTAGCCCCTGTCTTGCTGGGCTCTCAGGAAGGATCCCTGGGCAGAGTTTGAGGACACCTCGAGCACACGGCTCAGTTGCACATGGCTGCAACTGTGTGTGCTGAATTGAATTGTAGGATGTGTGACCCAGTGCGAAGCCCAGCTTAGCAGACGGGTAGTGTGCCGAGTGACAGAATGCGCCACAGTGTCGCTGTGATCTTTCCCTCCAGGAGGCATGGCTGGCCAGCATGGCCGTCTGCCTGGGCTCACGTGGCAGCACACCTGTCTCCATTGCAGGGATTGAGGCTGCGTAGCAATGAATTGCCTGCTCGTGATTAGCTTGTTTGCTTGTAATTAATAGTGCTGAGGCCAGGCAAATCAGGGCCAGTGATCAGTCCTGACTCACTGATCAAACTGTGCCACTGACTGGGGACTCCAGAAGGCACCTGCACTTTGTCACTGGTAATTCTCCTCCTCCCCACTCAGTGGAAGTTGACATTTAACAAGCAATAGCGTCTTGGCAGATTTTTGAGTGAGCTTGGCTTTCCAAAGCAGTGGGAAAGAAAAAGAGTTCTTTGCAATTGAAACAAATGGAAAAGAAATTCTAGAGGCAGCCAACGTAGGATGCTGGACACAGAATTTGGCTAACACATTCCAGTGGCTTGTTGAGGTTGTGGAGTCATTGTGTGTGTGTTTTTCAACCAAACCTAAATTTAGGGTTAGGAATATTTGGCAAAGTCTTAAGGGTAGGTGGCAATTTTACTGGCTGATTTTCTTGCCTCTGAGGTTAAATGATGTTCCAAATGCCCAAAGGAGCTCCTCCTTAGTGTGGGCACCAGAGTTGCTGTGGCTGTGAGCAGGAGAGAAGCCAGCAGGTCTGCACAGCCAGCAGGCCAGGCCAAGGGCCCTGGGCTTGAGCACACAGGCTGCTGTGATAGGAGCTTTGAGAGGGGGCTGCCTCTCTCTGCTCGTAGCCCAACTTCTCACACCGGGCCAGGTTGGGCCCACACTGCTAGGGCTGGCCCTGGCTTTATTCTGGGGTTCCATTGGGAGGCAAAGTCCCAGAGTATCATAGAGAGATGAGGACAAGTTAAGTGATAAGGTGAAGATCAAAGAAGGAGGCTTCCCGGGAACAGAGGTTTTGGGTGGTGTTTAAGGGTCAGCTGAAAATAAAATGGCATGACATACTGAAAGAATTAAAAAAGGAATTACCATGTGATTCAGCAATTCCACTCCTGAGTATTTATCCAAAAGAATGAAAAGCAGGGTCTCAAAGAGATATCTGCATACCCATCATTCACAATAGCCAAAAAGTAGAACCCATGGAAATGTCCCCCCACAGATGAATGGATAAACAAAATGTGTGTACGTACAATGGAATATTATTTAGCCATAAAGAGGAAGGAAATTCTGAGATATGCTCTGCCATGGATGAACCTTCAAGGGTATTAGGCTAGGCAAAATAGGCCAGTTACAAAAAGAAATACTGAGTGATTCCACTGATATGAGGTACCTAGTCCAATTTAGAGACAGAAGGTAGAATGGTGGTTACCAGGAGCTGAGGGGAAGGCATGTGGGGAGTTTTGTTCAATACAGAGTTTCAGTTTTGCAAAATGAAAGAGTTCTGGAGATGGATTGCACAACAATACACTTAACACTTAAGTATATTCTTGTGCTACTAAACTGTCCACTTTAAAATGGTTAAGATGGTAAATTTTATGTTATTTGTATTTTACCACACTTTAAAAAAATTAAAACAAGTCTTTTAAAAAATATGAGGAGATATTCGGTCTCATCAGCTAGAAGCAAAAATGGAAATTAATGCCTCAATGGACAGCATTTTTCCTGTTGCATAGTGGCAGAAGTCGAAAAGTTCGGTGATTTGATGTGCTGGCATGGGCATGGGGATCAGGAACTCTCACATTGATGGTGGCAGTAAAACATGGGTGTAAACCCTTCGGATTTTTTTCTAACAGTTTAAAAATGTACATTGCTTTTAGCAATCAGTTTCT
Source organism: Lyroderma lyra (assembly GCA_004026885.1). Taxonomy (NCBI): domain Eukaryota; kingdom Metazoa; phylum Chordata; class Mammalia; order Chiroptera; family Megadermatidae; genus Lyroderma; species Lyroderma lyra. The sequence goes on along the minus strand of PVJL010007782.1, from coordinate 26,494 downwards.
TCTCAGTGAATTTATCCTGTAAATATGCTTGTCCAGGTACTCAAAGAAGTATGCTTGTGAATGCTACACAGCAGATGACTGAAAACAATCTCAATGCCCTTCCCTAGGGCACTGGGTGGATAGATAGGTCAATCCCTTACACCAGGCAGTGGATGCAGCTATTAGGTTGATATGCCCAGGTCGAGAGATTTCTAAGATACATTAAATAAAAAGAGCAGCATGCAGGCCATGGTGTTTAATTAGCTGCCACTTGTGTAAATAGACTCGAAGCGGTATGCCTACCTACACTCTCATCTGTGCAAAGGAATTTTCATGCCAGGGCCCAAGAGGGACAGCACCTGGTTGTGACTGGGCCTGTATTTGGGTGATGACAGGACATCATTCTTCATGTCCTTTGAGGATTACTTTTCACAAGCTTGTATTACCTATTCTAAAGAAGTGCGTGTGTATATAATACAGCCATCCAAAAATACATAACGCTTTTTCAGAGTTGGCTGTGAAATTTAAGGCCTGAGCTTTGCCGGCCTGGCAGCTTAGAGGGCCCTCTGGTCCTCAGCTCTGAGGACCGAACGCCCCTGCTCCAGATACCTCCCACCTTTCTAGAATCACTCAGCTGGAAATCTTAACAATAGGAGAGACATGTGGAGACTGTGAGTCAGGATTTTTTATTTTAAAAAATATCGCTATCTGTCATGTATGGCTTCATCTTCATTTATTGAATCTATTTGCTTTCCTCTTAGAACTCTAATGATTCTCATAGTGATGGAAGATGAGTTTCAATTGTGAAAGAAGAAAAAAAAAAGAGGAGAGAAGTAATTTGGTGATTTGGCCCTCGTGGGTATGCAACACAGTGCACACTGAGGGAACTTGGGGCCTTAAGCTCGGGGCCCCCCAGGGGGGCAGAGAGGAGACCTCAGAGGTGGCAGCAGACCAGGCTGAGGTCTTGGCCATAGATGTGTCCTCTTCCCTAAAGTAGCCTCCCCAAACCTACTTCAGGAGAGAGCGTGCCCTCCAGAAGAGAGAACATTCCGGGGCGGGGGCGCCCCCTGCAGGGCAGTGGAGCATACACCTTTACCTTCCACCCTGTCCTCATACCTGGCTGCCTTCCACATGTGGGGTTAGCCTGTGTGGGTGAGACATCGGGGGCTTGTTACCTGTGAGGGGGCTGGTGTAGGCAGGTGCAGGGATGGCGCATCAGCTGGCCGTGGGTGGAATGCAGTGGAGTGGGTGGGGGCAGTGCCAGGTGAAGGAAGTTGCCGCTCACACCCAGTTCCAGGCCCTGGGGTCACTCCTGTCATCCGCAGTGAACCCTATGCTTAGCATGTCGGGGAGGGAGACTGTCCCGTTAGGCTATGGCACTTGCTGGGGAAGCAGGATTTGGAAGGAATAAAAACAGTCATTGTCACATGTCTAAATTATGATAATTAAAAGAAATATCAGATCAGTGGTCGCCGGGGCCTAAGGGTTGACTACTAGGGAATTGCGGAGTGGGGGGTGGAAAGGGGTGATAGAACTGCTCCATACTTGATTATGATGCTGGTTGCATGATGAACGCCTTTATCAAAACTCAGAACAATACACTGAAAGTGCTGAAACTTATTGAATGTAATCTTTTTAAGTAAATAAAAACTTCCAAAGGAAAACACCTGCCAGTTGGTGAGATAAATGCAAAGAAACACACTCACACACACACACACACACACACACCAATAAAACAGCAAAAACGAGTGTTGTCATGTGAGTGTTAGCTTGGGATCTCAGCCAGACTCCTTTCAAGTGAGTGATTCTGGGCTCCTGCTTTTTCTTATTTTTGCCTGCTTTGTCGACCCAATGGTTTCATCATGGGGATGAGGTGTGGCTCATGGGTGGTTGAATTGGAAGAGGAAGCCTGGGTTCCATTATCCCCTGCCAGGCCCTCTAAGACCTGCAGAAGCCATCAAGAATGGGATATGCATTGAGAGCCCAGGAATTGAAACCTCAGACCCCTGGTCCCATGGGTTCAGATGTAGTCACGGTCAAGTTCTGTCTTTGCCGTGGACTCCTGCCTCTTTGGATGGTCATTGGAGGTACACACACTGGGATCTGTGAAACCTGAGTTTGAGTTCTGTCTCCAGATCCTTGAAATACCATCCTATAAATGCCTAAACCTCAGTTTTATGTATGTATAAAATGGGGATGATGATAATACTTTCTTCACAGACGTTTGGAAGATCCATCAGGGAAGTATGGAACATTAATCATTTCCTTACAAACGATCTCCCATAACTGAGTACTCAAAACAAAGGAGATGCTAAATAAATTCCTCTTGTATTGAATTAAGTGCCCTGTAGTGTGACTGGAGGCTGTGGTGCCATTCCACGGGGAACCCTCCTGGTTTCCTCCCAGCAGTACAAGGACAAGGAGGGCTCTCTTTTTTCACAGCTTTCATTCTCTCTTCCTTTCATAGTTCATTGCTTCCATTTTCATCATGCCTTTGACTAAGTCCGATTGCTGGTTCTCTTGCACCAGCATTAGTGCTTCTGAATAACAACAACAGTAACAATAGTACTTTACAATTTCCAAAGCAAAAATACCTTTTGCCTAATTTGGTAAATGAGGAAACCAAGCTCAGAGGAAGCACACAACTCACCTGTGGTCCCCAAGCTAATACATATATGCTGGACCCAGAGCTTTCTAGAGAACTGAGTCCAGCTTGTTGCATAATTTGTCATCAGTATTAGAAGACACCAAGAAATTCCATCTTTAGTCACCCATAGCCCCTCAAACCTAGCCAGTCACTGAGTTGAGAGATGAAGACAAAGGTCTATACCCCAGGCGGACTGCCCAGTGAATTTATAAGACAAGCTGTGGCTATCATGTTTAGAAATATTTGCTGACCCCTAAGATCCTGCTGCCACTTCAAGGCCAGGAAGCATTGTTCCAAGACGTCTTAGAATGATGGCTCTTTGTGGTTAGCTCTGCTTCAATTTTGTAGCCAAATTCCCTACTGAGTTTTGTTTTGTTTGTTAGTTTTTCCTGAGGAGGCTACATATGTGGGATGTTTCCTTCTTCAAATTCGGCCCGAATTGGGAGACAGAGCGATAACCCTGTCTGCATGTTTGTGTCACTGCATCCCAAAGAGACCCTTCTCGAGACTGAGGAGGACCGGAAGGCGTCACCACAGGAGACTTTCTTATGTGAAGCCTGAGGACAATTAGCATGTCCTGGGTAACATGACTGTCATTTACTCTGGCTTTCATCCTGCAGTTGTAGCTGTAGCCATGGGACCTCAGACAGAGCTCAGTGCCCTCATCTTTGCCAGGCAGAGCCCGGAGCTGGACCCTGGTCCCAGCTCTGCTTCCTGCTCACCTCTGAGGATTGATTGCACCTCCTCATTCCTGACTTGGGCACTTCAAGGGCTCAGTCAAGGAATTAGGAAAGGGGCTCTTTACACTGGAAAATAAAACCAAAACAAGGCATGTCTTTGTTAAAGAACTTCATGGGTTGGGTTTTCTTCAGGCTGAGAGAAAAATCTCAGAGTGAGGAGGGCAGCCACTCTGCTAACAACTTCCTGGAGGAGAACACGCCTGGGACCCTTGACTCTCCATTCTAGGTGCCACCAGGAGATGCTGCTTTTCCTACAAGTCTCATTTTCGAAGTCCCTGTGGATGAGCCCAATTAGGAAATTAGCCAGACGACCTTTCAGCCTAGGTGCCAGTGGGCAGGAGTACTTTAACTAAACTGCCCTCACCAAGATCAATCACAGAGTAGAAACCTGAATGCTTTCTAGTTGTTGGCTTTTTTTTTTCTTTATCTAAACTCAGAAACATGGAATATGTAAGCTGCTCCTAGAATTTCTGCAGAAAGTACCTGGCCTTGCACAATCTGTACATTCACAACTCCTGCTTCCTATAATTTCTTGAAACAAAGAGCATCGTGCCATGATGAGATGGAGAATTACTAGGTTCTCAGTCCTGTTCAGAGACCAATAAATAAAGACACAGGCCTCCTTCTTGATATGATTGATCCCCTTGATTCCATGAGGATGTTTTTTTCAGTGTTTGTGGGTTTTCATGTTTCAGAATCCTGAGTTAAGATTGCAGGTTGTAATGTTTTAATTCTATTCCATTCTGTTCTGTTCTCTTCCATTCCATTCTATTCTAGTCCATTCCATTCTATTCCATTCTGTTTTTTTCTGTTTAATTACAATTACAGAATAAAGCAGCACATGACTCAAGAAAATTAAGTAAATGCCATAGTAATATAACCCACAGTGGCTCATATCCTTTGTTTTTTGTTCATAATTTACATTTACTGAAATTTGGTACATACTATTCTAAACATTTATGTATTTTTTTCTTTTATGGATTTTTCCCCCAATTTATTTTTTCAAATGAGCTCACAGATCTGTGGAAGCTAAGTAAAAGTAGAGTAGAAGTTTCTAGCAGCCAGAAACCAGTATTCGCAGGCACCAAGGTGATTATCAGGGGAGTTTTAACTGTTGCTGAGTTAAAAGTGACCCTGAGGATCTATGGGTCCTGAATTGTCTTTTGAACATGGAAGAAAAATCAAATTTATATTCAGAAATGTTTGTGCTGAGTATACTTTATAGCATGTGGACTCTTTAATTGACAGCCATATGTTAACATGCAGTAGGTGCCTCTCTCTCTCTCTGTAATGCTCCATTCCCTTTACCATACTGAATAACATAGTTAAATGTTGTCCCATTTTCTCTCTGAATCCAACACTAGATCTTGGAGACTTCGGGTAAAAGGAAATAAAAAATGCCTTTGGGAATAGAGAAAGTTCCTATCTCTCTCTCTCTCTCTTCTCACTCTCTCTCTCTCTCTCTCTCTCTCTCTCTCCCTCTCTTCTCTCTCTCTCTCTCTCTCTCTCTCTCTCTCTCTCTCTCTCTCTCTCTGTGTGTGTGTGTGATCATGAATTGCTTACCTGTAGCTCAGTTTATAAACTTTCAAAGACTGCCAGGGATCACAGAAAACATACTTCCTGACCCCACATTGGCACATGAACTGTTGCCAGTTCTTCTAAACTGTCCTCTTGACCCAAAGGCCAGCTCTCCTCCCATCTGTCCCTGTTTACGCTTCTCCAGTGCATAGCCCGTGGCCCTTCAAGAACTGAGAAAGTGACTCCTGGTCTATTTCCTGAAGGCAAATAGAAACTCTTCACATACTCGTGAGAAAGCAGCAGTTGAAAAATGTCTCCTGGGAGTTCCCTGGTGGTGTAGTGGCTTAGGCTTCGGCACTGTCAACGCTGCAGCCTGGGTTCAATTCCCAGCCAGGGAACTACCCACATAAAAAAAAAATGTCTCCTGACCCTCATTCCATCCACAAGGCCCAATAGAGAGGCAGGTCAGAGCAAGGGTCCCATTAGCCTTCTCTGTTCTGAACCACCTATCAAGATGTCCGGGTATCACCGTGTTGTCATCTGTGTAATTAACTACTCTTTAAAAAGTTTCCAGAACATCATATTTGAACCACTGAAAAAGCCTGACTTAGGACGTCTGCTAAAAGACAGTGATGGCTCATTGATTGACACAATTAGAGCTATTACAGTGGATTCTCAGTTAACTGGCACCCTTGGGGATTGGTAGATGCCGGCTAAATGTAGTTTCTGGTTGTTTGAGAGTTACTATTAAAAACAGGCCTAACTAATACTATACCCCCATACTAGACAATACCATATCATAAACTCTGTATTGCCTTAATAGTAATATTGAAATATAGTAATTAAAAGTAAATTAAGACAAAGACAAGCTTAACTTAATATAACACAGTTTTATTATAAAAACAGCTTTGTGAATGCAGTGTGCAGTTTTAGTTAAATGGCAGTCAATAAACTTTTTGACTTAATGAAATTCAGTAACATAGTATTTTTAACTTCAAGTAACTTAGAATAAACATACATACATACACACAAAATAGTTACTGTAGGGGTAGAGGGTTTACTGGGTAGACATCGCATCAGGATCATCAGAATCTAATGATGTAGCTGGGACAGGATCAGGGGAAGTGGATATGGATGGTTTTGGATCTGCATCAGTAGATGATGCTGTATGGGCAAACTTGCATGCAGCTTTCTTGAAAATGCATGAATATTAGCTTGTGTTGAGGACCTATGCCTCTCGTGCAAAGTCAGGTTTTGCATGTTGTGCAGCTGCATAACATGCTGAGAAGTGAAGAAGGTTGCTGTTCTGCAAAAGCTATTACAGTTTCAAATGCTGCAGTAGCTCTCTGCCAGGATACATTTTCTTCAATTTTTTTGCCAGTTGCATGAGAGTGCCGGTTGCCTGAGTTCCAGTTAATGGACAGTCTACTATATTAAGATTAAGGAGGGCAGGGTGACGATTTCACCAAAGACACTAAGAATGAACATTGCTAAGAATGAACATTGTTTCTCAGTTAGGTTGCTCTGCACCCCACTTTCTGGGCCTCCTTTCCTGAGGGACATGAAATTTCAAGTGCTCTTTACATAAAGCAACACAGGATCTGTCTGGGTGGCACCTGGGGACTTAACTTTTTCATCCTTGATCCTTGCCTCCCCTCAGAGGTTTTTTAAAAATGCATCTGTAGATCTTACTTGTACATAGGTATGAATGACTGGCTTTTGACAAAATATTCTTTCTCTCCTCTCCTTCCTAGCGACAAAACATGCAATTGCCACTTTTAAAACTCAGATTGTCTATACATTTCTTGTCGATGAGCAGAAACTACTTTATTCATATTTAATACTGTGGAATTTTAATAAAATTCCCTCTTTCCGATGCATTAATAACTTCTTGGGGTAATCCTGACTTGGCAGTGCTGTTTCTCACTTTGGAGGGGTCCTCACTACCAGCCTTGCATTTGGACCAGGGATAGCACACCAACTGCCTTTCCCCAAGAGCCTCACCTGAGCAGGTGGGCTGTCCAGAGGAGAGGGCATTAACTCTTCCTTGCCCTTTGCATGTGCATCTTCTCTTTCTGCTCTCTTCTGGTCCTTGTTTTCATGCATGCATTGATTCTCTCTTCCGTCTTAGTCATGTAGTCTCTATTCAAAGGTGTTTCCCCAACATGCTCCCTTCCATAGAACCACCTGCCTCATTTGCCATGATCCCAGCTTGGTTGATCAGTTGGAGTGTTGTCAGTCTTCTTCCATGTCCCTTAGCACCGTAATGACTGCAGGGCAGAAATGACAACCCTTGTGCTCAGTGGACAAAGGCAGCCCAATGGGGACTGAGCTTCTGGTCATCCTGTCTGGCCTCTCCTGGACCTGGGGGTGGTACTATCCGTGGCACTCCATCATCTCTTAGGCACCCTCTCAACTCCTCACCCACCCTCCTGCTCATATGCCCATCCATCTGCCCTCCTCTGCTCCCACTGTCCAAGGATGGGCTCTCCAGAAGTGACCCTGAGGATTTGGGTGTTGCTACACAGGACATGCTGGGAAGAGGTTGGGGCAGGAAGAGGAAGAGGAAGAATCAAAGTGTGGGTTTGTGGTCTATACATGTCCTGTCGAGGGAGCCTCTCCTGATCCCACAGGGGGCTCTCAAGTGTAAGTTATGCCCCCTGGACATCCCAACACCAGACAAGGGAGCTGCCTCCATTAGGGGCTGGTTAACAAGTCCCAGGCAGGGGAAGGGTGACATCTATGTTATCAGCTGGGAGCAGGTGTCATAGAGCACCCCAGGTGCTGGCTATGGGAAGCTGGAGCTCAGTGTGGGGGGAGTTCACATTGGAAACAAGGGGGCTGGGCAGGTCCCTGCTGTTGTCCACTATGTACCAAATTCGAAAGTGTCAAGTAAACATACGGGTAACTTTGGTATAGGCACTCCTTACTTTTTTTTTTCAGTAATATTTTAATGTAATATTTTTTATTGAATTTATTGGGATAACATTGGTTAATAAAAATTACATAGGTTCCAGGTGTACAGTTCTACAACACAACATCTACAGGTAGATTGGCAAAACTTTGAAAGTCTGCTATCACCAAGTGAACGTTAGAATGTGGATCGCCGTGAACTCTTATATACTGTTGGTGGGACTTTAAATTAGCACAATCACTTCGAACACCACTTGGAATTACCTTGTGAACTTGAACATTTCCATGCTCTACAGCCTATCAGATCCACTCCTCCCCATGGGTCTTGGATACTAGGATGTATGCATGTGTTTAGGGATGCTCATGGCAAACTTACCTTTTTAAGAAGGGTATGACATTCCTAATCTTTCCAATGGTGTTTTATATTTCAGACTGCCAATGCCTGACTGTATGTGTAGAATTATTCCAGACCCTGAAGTTGCTAGTGGGGCTGGCAGTTAGCTCTCAGAATTATGAGGTCAGACAATTAATTTCACAAACTCATCCTAGAAAAAGTGCTCCATACCTCATTGCTGAATATCACTCTGGTCATCTTTGAAGGACTCCCCTTGGGAAACTATGCACCAACACCAGCACCTAGTCCACCCTTCAAACCAATTTTGGAGCTCTTTTTCTGGAATGGCCATCAGAACTGTTGTCATCCCCCAAATCTGACAGTTCAGTTCACGAACTTGCCACCATGCATTTACATTGGCAGCACTGTACCAACAATTCAGTAAGGTGTCATAACCTTGTCTGACCTTGTAAATGGTTCTCCCCGGCCTCTTTGCCAAGATGACAGGAATCAGCACCAGATGACCAGCTGGATGGGGGAGCATCACAGGTGTGAGCATTCCTTTGCTGGCCTTCTCAATGACTGCCATTCCTGTCCCCGTGAGTGGGTCAAACAAGCAGTTGCCACCCAAGACCACATCTCTGACATCTCAGTTGGGAGGACCTGGAGATCAAGGGACATGGTCTACTGTGTGTACTTTGTGAGACACACATGATGTAGTGATGTATTTTTCAAACAAGAGAGAGTGAGAAAGATAATCACACAGGGTCAGTGTTGCCCAGTTACTTACAGGTGACCACAGTTCCTGGCACAGAATAGGCCCTCCAAAATTTTTATCAAACAGATAAACCAAGTACTAAAATCATACTATGTACAAGTCATGCATCTACTCCTTCAACCAACATTTACTGAACTTTTTCTGCACTCTGAGGAACAGGCTGAGGATAAAAGAGTGGAATAGTCTGGAAATGTGAAGCATTTGTGGAATGTAAGGTGGGGGTTGGGGAAGAGGAAGAGAATCTGGGAGTTTCTTAGGGAAAGCACACAGATCGGAAAATAGGAGTCAGGAGTCTGAGTTAGGGGTGCACCTGTCACGTCAGCTGCCTCCTCCTGCACCACCCCTGAGAGAATGGTTCAGCCCAGCCCACCCGGAAACACTGAAATGCAGCTGACTCTCTAGGGGCATGCTACAGGGACCATTGTGCTGCCTGCCTCCAGGGGTCCTCAGAAAAGACCCCATTTCTGGGGGAAATGTGCTCGTGGGCATGCGTGCTGCACACTGCATTTCTTGCTGTGGCTCCCTCGGCCTCGCTTGCTTCCAAGTTAGAAGAGCTCACGCTTCTTCTGGGCAGGATCCAGTGGCCCCCTAGGGGCCTGGCATGTAGATCTGAGGAGGGAGAGAGGGCCAGTGGCTGCTGATCGTCCTTGTGATGGGCATGGGCCTGCGCCTTGCCTTCAGTGATGAGCAGAGATGCTGCCTGTGTTGGCTGAATATTCAGACCCCAGGGCTGCCCCTCTGCACACCCTCCCACTCAAAATCGGCCGTGTGGGGAACACTTTCTGCACAATTTACCCCTTGCCATGAAGGGGAGTAAGTATTATCTCTCTCCACCAGTCAGTCCAGGGTCCTTCATAGAAAAGTACTCCGGCAGTGCCAGGCTCAGTCTACGAGAAATTCAGAATTCGCTGAGGAAAGCCCTGTGAACTCGAATTTGGGGGATTGCCTGGTTTCATCCAAACTCACCACCTTCCAAGTAACAGAATCATCTGGGAAATACATTTCTTGTTAAAATATAAAATCTCCCCAGAATCTCTCTTCAGACTTCAAAGGGGGATTTGGAAAAAGGAAATCCTGCCCCGTTTTAACTATTTCACGGGTGTCTGGGTGGATGGCGGGTGGGCGACGGGGAAGCAGAACTGTTTCTCGGCACCCCATCTGAACCTGGCTCTGTTCTCTTGGTCAGTTTCCAGGGCACAGCGGCTTGGGTGACAGCTTTTCTCGGGCCTTGGGCTTAGCCTGGAGCAGAAAGAGCTAGAACCTGGTCCAGCTCTGGGCTGCAGGGTTTAGAGGGATTCAGAGAGGCAGAGTTAGCTCAAAGACGTGCTCTCGGCTGCAGACAGGCCTCAGCCAGATCTCACCAGGCCCACAAGGCTGAGCAGCACCGGGAAGTTGTTTCACCCTGAGCCAGGGCCTGGCCACACGCCACTCTGGGAATGAGGACTTCATGTCCCAGGCATGGCGTGGAGGTAGCACGCATCGGCTGAGGACAGGTCTCAGGAGAATGCAGTCCGGGCCATGAGCAGACAACAGTCACGGCCCTGAGTGGGGTGCACCAGTCCAGTGAAGGCACCAAAAACATCCACTGTAGGGGTGCATGCTCCCCCTGCTGTCCTCTTAACTTCACACAAGACTGGGTGTGATGAAGCCACAGTGCTTGTCACCTTCACCATCTGTCTGGAGAGGTTCACCTTCCTTTCCAATCCATCGTACCTCAGCAGGAGTTAGACATGTTTGATGGGGCGGGGGAGGGGGAGGGGGATACATAAGCTAATGCATAGCTGGCCAGACAGTGGTGCCCTCCCCTACACAGCACCTCCAGCCGTGAGGGGGCCGCTTACTATTCCGCCGGGCTTGTTAAGGGGGGCGGGGGCATCAAAAGGGCTATTCCTTCACGTTAGGCTGGCCAGGCGCTGCGTGGCGCGTACCTTGTGGTGTAGAAGGTCTTTCCAAGACTTTATTCCCTTGTATATGCCCAGTCTTGCCCCTGACCATGACCTGTGTTTCTCGCCTTTTCTCACGCACTTGCCTTTCTGTTATTCGGAAACGGTCACCTAAAAGACAACCTTTTCACTCTCACACCCAACCTGCCAGTTTTCTGTTACATCATGACATTGTGATACCCGTTTCTTCCAGCACACCCCAGATTGGAGGCTGGGCCTCCTGTTGTCACCTAAGCTTGTTCCTGATGCCAACAAACCAGAATATAATCACGAATTCTGTCCAGTTTGGCTATTTGGAGCTGAGCTTCCTGTACAAACAAGATTTTTTTAAAATGATGTGACAGGAGAACATAGAAATGTCTGGAACGTGTTTAAGACCAGTGAAAACACTGAGAGTAGACAATCTCCTTGCCGCCTCAGTTCAGGCAAGTCAGACATGCCCCTGGGCCACCCCTAACTCCCATCAGCTGGCAATGGGATTGGAAACTTTGGCTATGGGCAGTTGTTTCTGTGGCTTTTCCACTCCCTGTCTCACTGACAACGTCTCAGAGCAAGTCCAGTCTCGCATCGTTCCATAGAAAACGCCGGCCAGCCGTCTACATGCAGCAGATACCCGGAGGCATGCCAGGATCCTAATACCAAGAGTGTCATCCACTGAGCACAGAGAGGCCCCTTGGGGACCGACGGGCTGCCGAGGATGTGTGTGGCTCCCTTGGGACCCCGTCATTCGAAGGGGAAGTACGGACTGCCATGCCCACACCCAAGCCCGCTGCCCACTCTCCAGCCTGCACTCATGTGGTCTGGATCCTGATCTCTGGGGTGATTTTGAGCAGGATTCCTTTGGAATAATCAAGGGAATGTTTGTGGAAGAAGCAGTGTTTGTGTGGTTCCTGGGTTAGCCTGGGTTCCCAGAAGCTGAGCCTGGCATGAGCGTTCATGTGAAAGTGATTTTCAAAGTGCTTCCTGGAAGGACTGGTAGGAGAGCCGTGGGAGGACAGGCCAGGGGCAGCAGGGCACAGAACCGCGTGGAGGCTGCCGCTCCCTCTCGCTCAGGGGAGCCCGGGCCCGGCTGTCAGCTGTCGGGTGTGAGAACGCCCTGGAACTGGCATGAGGTGAGTGGGAAAGAGATCCGAGGAGAGGTGGGTGGAGCACAGACAGGGCTGCTTCACTTCCCTTCTAGCAACTTTCAGAGGAGCAATAACTGCACCAGTCACTTCCTCCTGGTGTCTAAACCTCGCTGTGTTTTAAGTTGGGATCTTTCAGGAGCTCTGATAACAACTCTTTCCACCTTATTCTTGTGGGTCCCAATACACCCAGCAGACATTGGGGTACATAAAATGAGGAAAAGATAAAACAGGGCCCTGGAGCACTGACAGAATTGCTACAAAGATGCTTTCTATCAGATGTATCTCAGGGAAAGGACAAGCTGAGTCAACTCCCAGCTCATTCTTAGCCAATGACAAACGTTAAGATGCAAGTGGGCATTCCCAGCACTTAAATAAGGCAGGAACTGCACGCCACCCCCTTTTGGGGTGGCAGAGCTAGGAAACTCATCCTGCAGTGGGGCAGAATCCCAGACTCCCCGTTCTCTAGGGTTAGGTTTCTCTTGCCTGAGGCTAATCAGGAAAACTGGCCAGTTTTGGTCTTGAGTCCCATTCTGGGTCCTAATGTGCCATGAAATTCAGTGCAGTTCCACATGCTCTTGTAGATTGTGGATGAAGTCTTTTCTTTTGGAAGACATAAAGCAGGGTTTTGAATAAGCAGGTGTTTAATCTCTCTGAGCCTGGGGGAAAATGTAATGGAGCCTTGGCTAGTGTTGATTCCCAAGAGGCTACTGTGCTGTAAAAGAAAGGGCACCTGACTTAGAAAACATGGCCCCACGATTGCACTTGCTTTGTGAACTGGGCCTCAGTTTTCCCCTCGGTACAGCACAGAGCTGTCTGGGTAGCCATGAGGATCAGAAAGATCACACAAAGGAAACATGTTTGTAGCTATGACTGTTTCCACTGGAGAGTTTGGATTGTTTGTTAAAGGAGGAACACCTTGAGGAGTACCCACCTGATTAGAACACAGACCGCTCCATTCCTTCCACCCCCTACACCTTTGTCTCTGCTTCCTCTCTACCTGAAATGCCTCCTCTGTAGCTGTGTAAGCCTTCCCTTTTTCAAGACTCCACTCAAATCTGTCTTACCCCGTGCTATCTTCACCCACTGCTTTGGCTCAGGCTCATCCTTTCTTCCTGACTCCAAATACCGCTCACTATCTGATCCACATTAATATGTAATAGATTAGTTATAAATGTAGTTATAAATACAGTTATTTCAGGGAGAGGTAAATGGTGGCAGATGGCATTTTCCAAAATGGCCAGAGCAATAACTCCAGGCCCACGTGCTCTTCCAGAATCTTGTCGTTTTCTTACCAAAAATCAAGAGATAGAGTCACCTGTCCTCCCCCTTGAGGCTGACCAGAACTTTGTAACAGGTTACTTACTCCAAGTAACAGAGAGGATGGTGAGAGTCCCTGCAAGAATTTCAGGCGAGGTCATAAAAGGCCCTACAACTTCTTGTCTCTCTGTCTTAAAAACTGTGACTTTGAGCTGCTAGTGAGAAGTCTCCATGCTGAAGGAACCCCGAGGAAAGACCACATGTAGAAAACACATTGAGACAGAGAGAGGGGCCAGGAGTCCCAGCAGTCCCAGCCCCACCCAGTGATTGCACCCACCCCCAGCACAGCTGTTAGCAAAGCAGTGAGTGAGCTGCCATGTTTCCATTGTCATTTCAGTAGCAGCCAAGTGCAGATCACACAGTTGAGCCCAGTCAGCCCCCAGATACATAGACATCATAAAAAAATTACAGTTGTCTTCAATCACTACGTTTTAGGAGAGTTGTTATGCAGTGATGGAGGGGTATAATATACATACATGAGTATACACAACTGCACATACATGTGTATGTGTACTGACATATATATATGCACACATGTATGTGTATGTGCATATATATACATATACACACATACAGAGGGTGCCAAAAATGTATACATATTTTAAGAAAGGAAAAAACTGTATTAAAATTGAAATGCTCAATATATACCAATAACAAAAGATGAATACGAGTCACATTTGATTTCTGCAATTATTAATACAGGAGGTACTCAAAGTGGTTACCATCAGTTTTTATATAATACGTAGGTAGCATCTCTTAAAATGTGTATATATATATTTTTTGGCACCCCTGGTATATGTATACATGTACATGCACACACATATATGTATATGTACATATGTATGTCTTGGGACGTAGCCTGCTGTCTACCATGCTCCACTTCGTGCGTTTGTGCACTTACATCCGGGCTGTAAACTCCAAAAGGACAAGGCTATGTTGTGCACTTTCTAGTTATCCTCTGTCAGTTAGACCAATAGGGCACGTGTAGCAACTGTGTCTCTCATCTTTGAGTTCAACTGATGGGGAATCATCTGTGTGCACTTCTGTGTCCCTGAAAAGCTTGCTTTCATGATGGAATGCAACTGTAATCATAAAGAAATCAGAGTCTCTTTGGCCCTTGACTCGTTCTCAAAGGAACCCTGTCTCCTTGGAAAGAACCATTTGCCTGAATCGCTGAGAAGAAGCCCCCGGATTTGCTTCTGTGTCTTAGGCTCAGAAAAAGATAATGCTGCTCTCACCAGCCCTCCCACCTGTGGGCACTTGACAACCAGCCCACTGGAAACGAATGCGTTGGAGCCCGTTTCCTCAGTCCAGGACCCCCATGGGTTTGCTGCGTCCATCTTCAGATTGACAAGCAGCTCCTTTGCCTGTCGACTGACCTAGTGTTACCTAAGAGAGATTTGTATGCACGTAAGTTTGACGGTCTAATCCTCCTTATCTGAGCTATGCAAGAAAGTTTACACATTCTGGCCTCTCACAGAATAATGTTATTTGTTTCCCAGCCCCCAAAATAACATATCTTGAACACTGAAGGGGTCGTGTTTTGGAAGAACTGGTTTAATGGATTTTTCTTCATAGATCTATATGATGTGCCCTGAAATTCAATATGTATATGAGAAAAGGAAGAAAGGCTATGAGCTTCTTTCCCACCCTTTGAAAGTCCGCTAAGCCATGTTCCCTCGCGAATTACAGGAACTCGCTATCCAGTGTGGCAGGTGAGCCACACATGCCAGCCTACTGAGGGACGTGTTAATACAATCCTTAGGTGGTGGGGGTGGGCAGGGGGTCTTCATTCTATCTGATCTGTCTTTTACTTACGTGGGCCGCAGAGATGTCCTGGTTTATGACAGTATATATGTACATTTGCATCTGGCCTCCGTGACACAATGACTGAAGTTATTATCTCACAAAGTTTATGGTACTGTCGTTGCCTAATTTATTTTGGGGGGGTTCAAAATCGTGTTGATTTCTTTGAATGTGTTCTCAACTGCAACCAACTCTGCCATGAAATATAAGCACAGAGAAAGACATGACCTAGTCAGCAGTGACACAAAATTCTATGTTCTGAGGAGGGGCCAAGCGGTCACTGACTTATAATGGGGAATATGATGGAGTTCTGACACAAGAACTCAGGGAAAGCTTCCTTCCTCCTCCCTGTCAGCTTGTCCTCTTTACTTTGAACACAACTTGTGGTATTTATTGTTTTGATCTCAACTAATGCAGACACTAAGCAGAATTGTCCTTCTCTTCCTTTAAAAACATTCAACATTAATACTTTTATGTGCTTGAGGTGATGGCCAGGTTGAGTCAAAAGTTTTGTTTGCTGCTTACCTTTTTTTCCTATTTCTAAAGCTTCACAAATTTGTCTGGACTTGAAAAGCATTTACTAAACACCTACTTTTATTGCTGTGAATTTCAGTCTGCCAACTTCACGGGAGACGTCAAAACCTGACACTTAGGGGATCATGTTGCCAACTAGTTACAGCCAAGGCAATGACATTGGGTTCCACTTTCTTTTGGAGGCTGGAGATTCTTTTACATCATTTTCCCTCTTAACACACGTCTCCCCTCTGCGCCTTCTAGCATCACCTGTCAGAGCCATCAGAACGGCCCCAGATGCTTCTTTCGATTGCCTTGACCTTCGAGGCGTTATAATTGAGGGCTGTGGAATACTGCAGCGTCTCTTCCTGTAATCTCCTCTGTTGAGTGCTCTTTCTGTCCACTCCTTGGCTTATTCGTATAAGTTGCTATGAAATTAGGTTGCCTCCCAGCCCTTCCATCGTGTCCTGCCAGCACGTCCCAGTGAACTTCACGTTCCCAAGGTTGTTAGTTCCACCCATTCACACAATTATTGCAGACGGTGTTGGTTCCATGCAGGATTTGATGTGGCTCATAGCAAGCTTGGGGAGCCTTTAATGTGAATTGAGTTTACTACACATTTTCTGCTGCAGATGATGATGATTTTAGAATATATTCTGGGCTTTGCGCTTCTAGTCGTGGTAGAGTAGTTTGTATTGGATTAATATCCCTGTAGGAACAATTATAGACTCTGAACAAACCAAAGAAAAACAATTGTTTAAAAGCTCTGGAAAGTGAATAAAGTAAGCAGGGGCTGGAGGGTATATGAACCTTGAAGGACGGAAACCACACTGTGGGAGAGCCATACCAGTTGGCCGTTCCCCTAATGAAACTCTCCCGTAGTGCGGTGCGTGGGGGACTGAGCTCAGGCCGAAAGCAGTGATCCCACTGGGCCGAGGCAGCAGAGATTAGAATTTGGAGCCCCCAGAACATGTGGAAATTGGGGGACATCCCAGAAAGGAAGGAATTACTGAGGAGGAACCCTAAAACATGCATGAAAATTCCTCTTAAATTCTTGACTGACCCCTAAACTGCACGCTTGGGGAGCAACTCTAAGCAGCCTGTGGGAAATGACACCCGGCAGGCTGAAATTGCTGAGTCGGGGAGTTTGGAGTCCAAGGCGCAAAGTTAAAGGAGCTTAATAAACAGCTCAAACTTTACATTGAAATCCTACGAGAACCACATTCCAGGACCAAAGCCATCATCAAAACAGACTTTAGTTAGAAAAAGCCTAAAACCACCACCAGAGATGACTCTCCAGCAATTTCACGTCCTGCTCAAACAAAACTCAACCCTCTTTAGAGGAAGAGTCCAGAGGCTCTCCAGCACATCATCTAGAAGTCAAATGTACAGTCAGGAACTGCCAGACACATACCAAGTAGATTAGAAACCCCTTTGCTTTGATCTGGCCTGCTCTCGCTGTGACCAGCCCTGCTCAGCTAATCACAAGACAGCAGGATGGCCTTCTTAAGATACCTTCCTTGTCATCAGTTCCTGCTCTTGGTTTGTCACCTAATTGGAGACGAGAGCACATGGTGGAGGCAAAAGGCATTTAGTCTGACTCAATCAAAGCTATTATGTGCCATCATTAGAGCTCGGCGATGGGCCAAGAAAAATGGACACAGGATTACTTTTTGCTTTGGATTAATTATACTCTTCTCTTTATTTGCATTCATATTCAGTGACAGATGTTTTCCAAGAGATGTATCCATGATATTTGGAATCTAGACTTTGGATGTACAAACTTAGTGATCCAATGAAAAAAAGCCTTGAGTACAAATTTACCCCTTAAGAAGTTGCAAGTGTAATTAGAAGATTCTTGAGTGCTTTGAGCCAAAACCATCGGTAAATGGTAAAAAACTATTCCTAATATGTGGTAACATAAAAGAGAAAATGATTCCCTACAGGTAACATCTTAATTTTTCCCTTAAGAAGAGTCCAGAGAGTGCCAAGTACTAAAATGAAGAGTAAGCCCAGCTTGGGTTTGTCAACTGAATTATCCAGTAGTTACTCATGTACAGCTCTCCCTACAACAAGCTGTGAGTTTTCCTAGATATTTAATTAATGCAGACCAAATTTCAAGCTATGCTCTTATTGATGGGTAACCACCTGCTACATCTGTTTGAATATATTTAGCATCTTTGGGGAATCGTACTGAAATACTTTTAATCCCCCACCTCTAATGGATTACACTCTAAAAGAGGTTCAGATCATAAGAAAGTATGGCAGAAATCACTATCACGAGGCACAAGAGAGTCAAGTGTTCTTTCATTTCAGGACTTTGTTAGCAAAGCTTCTGTGTCGGGACATAAGAAGCATACATGCCCCCATTCCTATTCCCCTAACTATGGCAGACATTGTTAATGGACCCCAATACTCTATCATACTGAGCCCCACCCGAGACTCAGGCTGACTTAGTCATTGCCAGTCAATGAGTGATCATATGAGATGATATCTATTTTCTATCCCTGAAATTGATGATCATGGAATAACATGACGGGGAAAGAGAAAGAACAGATTTTAAAAGGGGAAGTAGAAGGGAAACTTGACCTAATCTTCTCACCAAACCCTCCTGTTAATTACCTTTCTACCTGTAGACCAATACTAAAAGTTACTTCTGGCTCCGAAATTTGATGAGTTAACTTTTTTTTTAATTGCTTATTTTGAAACCTCTAGTCATTAATCATGTACACTTCATTTTCAATAAAATAAATACATAAAGGGTGAACATTTTTTGTGCCAATACATTTTTTTCTCCAGTGTACAACATAGTGGTGAGCCATTTATATAACTTATAAAATCCTCATTCTGATGCATCTGGTTCCCCTCTGACACCGTATATAGTTATTACAGTGTTACTGACTGTATGTCCTATGCTGCACTTTACATCTCTGTGACTGTTTTGTGACTATGAATTTGTACTTCTTCATTTCTCCCCCCTTTTCACTCACCCTTCCCACCCTCCTCCCATCACCCCATCAAATCTGGTGCCTGTCTGATGCTGCATGTGGTTATTACAACGTTATTGACTACATTCCCATGTTATACCCTATATCCCCATAGCTATTACTTTATAACCACCAACCTGAACTTCCCAATCCCTTCCCCTTATTACACCTCCTCCTCTAATCCTCCTCCCATCTTTCAACCAAATATTTTCTGTATCTATGTAACTATTGCTGTTCTGCTTGTTTATTTTCTTCTTTGGGTTTCACCTAGAAGCAAAGTCAGCTTGTATCTGTCTTCCTCTGTGTGACACTCCACTCATAACTGTTGATAGATATGTAGCTGTTGCCATTTTATTAATAATACATTTTGATCCCCCCGCTGCCACATCTTAAAGAAGTTTCTCTAACCTTCTTTGTAGTATTGGTTTGGTTGTGATGAACTCCTTTAGCTTTTTCTTGTCTGGGAAAGCTCTCTATCTGTCCTTCAATTTTGAATGCTAGCCTTACTGGGTACATGAATCATGGTTGTAGGTCCTTGCTTTTCATCATGTTGAATATTTCCTGCCAGTTCCTTCTGGCCTGCAAAGTTTCTGTTGAGAAATCTGCTGACAGTTGTATAGGTGATCCCTCATAAGTTACTACTTGCCTTTCTCTTGATGCTTTTCATATCATCTCTTTGTCTTCAACTTTTGCTATTTTAATTATGAGGTGTCTCAGTAGAGACCGGTTTGGGTTTATTTTGTTTGGGACTCTCTGCGCTTCCTGGGCATGTGTTCCTATTTCCTTCTCTAGGTTAGGGACATTTTCAGTCATTATTTCTTCATATGAGTTCTCGATCCCTTGCTGTTTCTCGTCCCCTTCTGGTACTCCTATGATTCAAATGTTGTTGTATTTGATGTTGTCCCAGAGGAGTCTTAGCTCATCTTCATTTTTTTGGATTCTTTTTTCTTGTTGTTCTGATTGGGTGTCTTCTGTTACTTATCTTCCAAATCACTGATTCCTGCCTCTGCTTCATCTAGTCTAGAGGTCCCTTCTATTCCATTCTTCATTTCCTTTATTGTAACCATTGTCTCTGTCTGGTCCTTTTTTCTTGTCTCTATATCCTTTTCTTGTTTGCTATCTTTGTTAAAATTTTCATTAACTTGCTTAAGCATCATTATAACCATGGTATTGAGCCCTGTCTCTGATAGGTTGTTTGACTCCAACTTGTCTTCTAGGGTTTTCTGTTGTCCTTTCTTTTTAGATGTATTTCTTTGATTCTTCATTCTGGCAGCCTCTCTGTTTATAGATATTCTGCTCCTTAACCTGGCACTCACAACCATAGTTTCTCCTGACACTTGCTGTTGATGGCGTGAGGGGGTGCGGGGCAGTGGTCTGGCAGGGTGGTGGGGGAGGGCAACTAGTGTCTTTGTTCCCTGCCTGTCGCTGAGAACAGCCACATGGGCAATGCCAGCTTTCAGTTTTCTGTATTCACTTTGCCCTAAGGTCCCTGCCCTGCCTTTTGTGATCTTCTGTCTTGAATGCTGGTCCCCACAGACAGGGCTAGTTGTAGGCCAAGGAGTGTGCCTGCAACCCCTTCTCTCCTCCTTCCTGGCCAGAGGGAGATCGTGCGTGCTACAGCTTCTCACTGCCCCCACTGCTCCCCCTCCTCTTGGGGGAGTGAGGTTGGCCTGCTGGGTCTGTCAGACCCAGTCTGCTCCTGCTGGGGGCCAAAGTGAGGTCTGATTGTGGTGCCTCATGGCCCCCACCTCTGGGCCTCCTTTCCTCTGTCCTGTGAACCAAGTGAGGTCCGGAATGATCACCTGCAGCCTTTCTTCTTCTTCCTCCCCCAGTTCCAGATTTCCAAGTGGAGACCTGCACACGGGCCCACATCTCTGCACTTCCTTCTTTTTTCTCTCTGCCCCTCTGCCCACTTGGCAGTGCTTTGGGTCTCTTAGCTGTGTTTGGGTATTGCACAGGGAGTCCTTAGTTGAGTAATAGATGTTTTGTTTTTGTAATCTCCAGGGGAGCTTTTCAGAGGTCCCTCTTAAACTGCCATCTTGTTGCTTCTTTCCAAGGGTGAACATTTTCAATATAGATTCCTATAGGGAATTACTACATTCAGAAAGAACTATTTAATTGCATTTTTTTAAAGAAAGTATTTTATGTAGGCTTGTCCTCTCTCAGGGTGTTGAGGAGGAACGAGCAATCCTTCTAGCCACCAAATGTCCTCTTACAGAGCTATGTAGTGGGCTTCTGTGTACATCAGCTTGTTCATCTAAATTTCTCTGAATCAATAAACAGACTGGAGAGCATAGGAGATGTAGTACCTGAGTCAAACCCCAGTTTGTCCATCTACATATTCTAGCTCTGATATTGGCACCAAGGGACATTTTGAGGGACAGAGCAGTCCAAAAATGGCATGAAGTTCTGAATACCACAGGGCTATTTACCATAAATATTTTATTTCCTTTAATTAATATTCATTGTTGACACAGTCATGGGAATTCCACATGAGCAGCAAATGCAAGTTGTAGGCCCTCGCCCCTGCAAATAGGCCTCCTTCTATCTGCTGCCATGTCTGTGGCCTGAGACCACTACATTATTCACAGGATCACGGTATTTTTGACAGTAGCTGCTGGCTCGGAGCCATGAGCAGCACTGATGCCATGGCTTTTTATCATTGATAAAAGAAATATGTTTCCAGTTCATCAAATTACATTTCAGTGCCCTGCCAGGCCAAAAGTCTACGTAACTAGTGATTGGGGTTCTTTAGTTGCAAAGAATGTCAGTTCCCTTCCAGGAGAAAAAGCTTGTGGGATGATTGTTTAAAATCTTCTGCCAATGTGGACATGAGAAAAAGATCTCTGAAATGGAAATCAAGGAACTGCTCATGGGTGTTGGATCAACTTCAGCACCATGAAAAGGGGGCATAGACAGTCTCCCAACCTGCCTTCAGGAGTGAGGCAATTCTATACTTCCATTGACAATGCAGGATGCATAATTTCTCTATCAGTGCATGGAAATTGAGGGCCGTTGGAGACAGTTGCCATTATTGAGTGAAGGGAGGGATTCACCTGAATATGGATGAGTCCTTTGCTGGAGAATCTTACCTTTATTTAAAAAGAGGGAAGCCAAAATGTAAAATTCCTAGCTCCCCTTGTCTAAATATGGGTTCGCCAGCAGTAGGCCCCGAGGCAGACTCAAATACAAGTTGATTTGGGAGATGGTCCAGATAGGGGAGTCCAGAATTGAGACGGGGAAGGAAAGGCAGTCTGTCAAAGAGTGCTGTAAAGCCAGCTGCCACTGTGGGCAGCTACAGCAGAAACCTGATGAGAACTCCAGGAAACAGTGCAGAACACACCTCAGAGTCATTTTCTGTTAGACTTTGGTTGAAGGCTTCTCCATTCTTCAGCATATCCAGCTTGAATACCTGAACAGAGCACCCTTTCTCAGCTTTGGAGAAAGCCCTAAGGCAAAGATATACAAGTGCTGGCAGTTGCTTAGCATGAAAGTGACGGGAGCCCAGGAATGTGGGCAGGTCATTGATGTCTTGGGAAACATCCCTTGTCCATCTTCCTCCCTCTCCATTATTTAATAAAGTAAAAGGAGCCAGCATTTGATAATTACTTATCTGATTCTAAGTACTACATATTTCATAAGTGTCTGCCTCATAATAACCATGTAAACTGGTATTGGTTTCATTCTTTCATTTTGCACATTAAGAAATTAAGACTGAAAGAGGGTAAGGAGTTTCTCCAAGGCCACAGAACTCACGTGAGTGATGAAGGAAGTCTTCAGACCTAGGTTTTTCATGCTCTTAAAAAACCCTGGCTGCCTGTGGTGAGCAAATGTGCCTGCATAAGCATTTGGTGGAGGCCACCTTCCTCAGCAAATTTGCTTGGTAATATCTTTTTGATGGACAGTTTGGTGACCCCTGTGTTGAGGTTCTTGGTTACTGTGGCCTATGGTTACATCCCCCTTCACAGAGATGCTGTTCATGATCTTGTTTCCATGCACACTTCAGTCCATTTGAATCCAGAACTTTGTTTCTGGCTTTTAAAGGGTAAGACTTGTGCCTTTAAAAATCAAGGGAAAAAAGCAGTCAGTTTGTTCTTTCTAATACAAAAGAATCAGCATGCTAGAAAGTCAACCCCAGTTATTATCTCAGCTCCTCCACTAATATTTGTGTGAACTTGGACTCGTTGCTTGTCTTCTTTGGGCCTTGGATTACTTATGTGTAAATTGGGGGTGATGCTCCCTATCACGTAGAAGCAGTGATAAAGCAATAAATACATATTTACAGCACTCAATAATGATGAGTGCCATCCTTAAATTCAGAATGCTTAAATTATGGGGATGATCTCAGAGCAGATCAAGGGTTCCCTTGTTCCAGCCTAACACTTCATCTACTCATCTTGTAACTCCTCAGTGATTAGGGCTGTCCATTCTTGTTCTTTCTGTAACTAGGGCTGAGTACAGTACCCAGAGCACGGTAAGAGCTGAATAAGTATGTAATTTTTTTCACATGATTGATTTGTTAATAGGTTTGCCAACGTTAAGACATAGTCCTTAGAATGAGCTGACCTCCCAGCAGGCTGCAATTCCCCAGGACGCCCTGCATCCTCGCCAGACACACTCCCCCTTGCATTCCTATGGCTCGCCAAGCCTCACTGAGCATAAGAGGAGGGCACTGAAATGTCTCTGAAACTTTTCCAGAGACTAAATATTTAGAAAATTAAATTGTGACTATATCTACTTTCACACAGATTTTTTTTGTTGATAATTTTCTTCACGGGCCTTCGGTTATGACAAATGTATACATCTGATCAACAAATACTCATTAAGGGTCTCTTTCATTCTGGGCACTTAGCTAGACACCGAGGAGACAGAAAATAAATTCCTTCAACCCTAACCACCAGTCAAGCAGAGAGGACAGAAGAAACTGAAAACTGCTGCAAGCCAAGACCTTGTGCAAAATACTGTTGCCCTGCTGAGGATCTTACTGGTTATTTCATTACTCAGGGTGGGCTCAACTAAGCTGGGTAACAAACAGCCCCAAAATTATGGTGGCTAAGAAGAATAAAAATGTTCTCTTTTACTTACAGTACATGTACAAAATGTGTATACCAGGAGGCTGGGATTCTTACATCAGCCACTCAAGCATACAGGCTGATGGGAAATTCATGCCAGCACGTGTCCATGAAATCTTAGACAAGAAGATGACAGGTGGTGGAACACACATGGGCTTTTAGAGCCTGCCTGGAAATATGACACATGTTGTTTTGCTCACATTTCATTAACCAAAGTAAGCTGCCTGACCCCACCTAGCCTGGAAGGGGATCCTAAATTGTACTCCTTTCAGGTCCCTGGAACCAAGAGAAATGACATATGTGTGAACAGCCTGAATGGCCTCCCAAGTTGGAATCCAGTTGTTGGGGAGTTGAATGGAGCATCCCTCCCAATGTTGTTTCTCCGCCATTAGGCAGAGTCTGTCTTGTGTTTATACACAAATCATCTCCTGGGAGAAAGACCCTCTGCATTCATTCACACTTGTATTTACTTGGTATTTAACATTCTCTTTCATGGACCTTGGCCAGGGGCGCTGGCCATGGAGAGAGGGATGGTAGCATTCTTGTCCTTGGGGAACTCTCAGTATAGCTGGGTTGAAGGTATACACAGGCAACAGATGCCTGCAGTTTAGTTGGAATATCATTTGTTGGGAACTTACACAGTGCAAGAGGGCCACACAAAGAGTCAGAAAGGCTCTGTGGGAGACTAGTACCACACCTGCCTGGCAGGGTTTTCGCACTATTGTTCATACCAGGGTAAGAGGGAGCAGCGGGCTTTGTAGGAGGAGTGGGCTCTATGTGGGGAGCACCAGGACAGATAAAATGTCTAAAACAGGACTGTGAAGTCATCCATTGCTGTGGTGGAGCTGGGCAGTGTCAGCATTCCAGATCCTTGGGGTACAAGTGTACTAGGGATCCTGGATGAAAGACCCCTAGGGTGAGAGACCTGCCTCCTGACAACAATTGGGATGCCAGTCCATTCTGCTCAGAGTGCTAAGGGAGCTAGGCTGCAGCATGTGTCAATCTTTTTCCTGAGCTGCTCCATTTGATCAATATGCAATTAGTATGTCTAAAGATGCCATGAATGTCCCTGCTGTTGGGGGGGTTGTTTGTTTGTTTGTTTGTTTGTTTTTTCGAATGAAACAGAAAAATCTCACCATCAACAGCAGACCTCCATTTAGACCCATCAAACTCAGGTCTCGGGAAAGCAGCCAGGAGAGAGAGCAGGGCCCTGGTTGCCTTGGTACGGGGAATCCACTCGGTTCAGGCTCAGTGGTTTCTATGGGAACAGCACTGCTTGCTTCTGCTGGCCCCCAGGGCTGGCAAGATGTACTGAAAGGAAAACTCAGGGGGAGAAAGAGGAGCAGAAAGAGACTGAGGATTCGGAAGGTATTCAGGGGAACCCTCAGCCAGACGTGTAGCGGGTCCCAGCATGTCACGTGGGTCACATAGCCCCAACAGCCTGATCACGGCAAGCACTCACCTAGAAGCACATGCATCATCCAGCTCTCTTGGACTAAACAGCATCCTGGAGAAACAGATGCTGATGAGAGACAGGCAGGAATGGCGAGAGGTAGATCTTAGCCCCAAGACCAGAGAGGGATGTGTCTTCAGTCCCATGCTCGACCAATGTCCCATCATTACTGTAGTTGCGAAGAGTATCACTACGTAGCCCAGGAAGCATGGCTGGAGGTATGTCACAAACACTGCCTGCATTCGTACCAGCAAAGATGGGATCCACACACCCATCCGACAGATGATGAAAACGGGAAAGGGAAGGGGAAAGGATAAACCACGGCTGGTGTAGGTGGAATCCAAACCTGGGCCCGATTCCCCACTTGGGCCCTTATGTGAAATCTAATCTACCACCCAAGGACAACGTTAGCGTCCCAAAGCTGTGCAAGCATCCTCGAGCACACCATGACTACGACATGCCCCTGCTTTGTGTGGATTTGGGTGTGAGGAAGCCCAAGTGGAGGGCAGCTGGGATGACATCAGCACCACCATCAGCCTGCAGGAGGCACTGGAAGCCCCACCTTGTTCCAAGATGAAGAAACTGAGGTGAAGAAGCGCGGGGCAGAGAGCTCCCGCCCAGCATGCCCACTGTGTCCATACGCTGTGCTTTGGCACAGTTACGGCTATTCTAGAACACCGTTTTCCTGGCATGTTGGCAGCACCGGGGTCTCAGGCGGCCTGGTGGGGAGCTTGCTTGGGCTCAGGAAGCAAGCTCAGCTGCTGCTGGCAGCAGGATTCTTGAATGACAGGGCCACCTAGGCAAGGCTGCCCTACTGCATCCCTGGTCAGCATGCAGGGTCTGCGCCCTTCCAAGTTTTTCATCCTGCTGACACTAGGTGTCCACTCCGTGCACTACCGTGCTGTGCTTAGACTAGAGGGAGCACTGAGAAGGAGCCTGAGTCCCTGAGATGGAAATGCACACCACCAAAAGCCATGCCTGGGACTGCTGCCATTGAGCCCCACAATTCCAGATGCCCAACCCAGGACTCTTTCCTTGACCCCAGGCTGACCCCTCTCTGAGGAAGATCAAACACAATCATACCATCTTCATCAGGACCACAGCACAGCAATACTTCGTGACCTAACAGTGTGTGTATTGATAGGCTGTGTGTATAGGATGTGAGCAGGGGCTGAGGAGATCAACGATAAGCAGTAGGGGCCTCCCCCAAATGCAGCTGCTGCCCAGTGGGCCTCTAGTGAGGGCTTTCCCTGAGTTCCATTCTGTGTCCAGGGTCATCTGGTAATGTCCTTCACAAATCAGCCGAAGAAGTTTCTAATGTGGTAGCATCGATGCTTAATATAAGAACACATTACAGTGCGGCTAAC
>PVJL010007781.1:0-74157 GCA_004026885.1 Lyroderma lyra | reverse complement strand
ACACACACACACACACACACACACACACACACACACAGAGTCCCCGCTCCCAGAGGCAGAGACATCAGGGGTTTTCATTTCCACTCGTTTCATGCGAGAAGCCCACACCAGTCCCGACTGGCCACAGTCCCCGGGACGGTGCCAGGCACATGGTGATGTCCCAGAGCCAAACGAGAGGGGCTGAGGGGCTCCCGCCTGAGCGCGGCCATCAACCGGCGGTGACCTGGGAACGGGCGCTGAGCCTCCGTGTCCTAATTTATAGGAGAGTGGTCGACCATCTGTGAGGTCTAATTCGGCTCTAAAACTCTGGAGTTCAAAGTCGCCCCAAGGTCTTACCTCCAAAGAAATACCTGGACCGCCAGGAGAAGATGGCCCAACGTACCTGGGGCCCGGAGGAGCTTCCCAAACTATTTCCATCCGACAATCACTTTCACTGTACAAGCCTGGACCCTGCAAAACAATGGAGCTGCCCCCTCTACGGGCCTGCCGGGAAGCCCCTCTGTGTAACGCCTCTCGGAAGCATTCACTGCGTCCTGCAAAAGCACCACTTACATTTGCTCGACACTCGACTGGGAGTTCTCAGCGACAGGGACGAACCATCCCACCGTGTCCCCAGGATGAGACTTGCAGTGCCAAACCCGGGACAGCGCCTGACAAACCAGCTCCATCGGCCCCTCTGTCTCTCGGTGTGTCCCTTTGGGTTTGCTGCTCCCGAAACAGCCTCCATGCTCTCCATCAAAACGAAGTGCAGCACAGCTTCCTGACCTGCGCGTACGCGGCTGCTCAAATCGACACCATCGCAGATGACCCACAATGGAGTCCTTGGGGTGCCTCAAGGACACGTCTGTCCGCAAGCCAGAGTGCCTTCATTCACCTCCACCCGTTAGTTGCCCTTAGATTGGCAGGGTGTTTTTTGTAATTAATAAAAGGAAAAACACAAAGGAAATTTTAACCACAACCATGTGAATGAGAAAACGCTCTTTGGGCCCGGAACCACCACCGTGCCGTATTTCACTGCATTGTCAATGCCCTAAAGACAGCAACAAAGAAAACACGAGGCCGACCACAGAAGGGTCAACAAAAGAATCCTGGAGCCCTTAACTCTGTGTCGGACAAGCAATGATGGAAGGGGCAGTCACCCGAGGTTTACAATCTCCGCATCTGCTAATCCTTAACGACTCTCATCAAAGCATTTATGTAACGATCACATTCTCCAAACTGGCGCCACTCTGGCTACCTTTCTCACAAGTTAAAACGTTAACTGTTTCCCCCTCAAGATCACAGAAAAAGAAAAGTCTCAATGGAAGAGCCATCAGCTTGTCTTGAAAACACTGCATATTCATAGAAGATGAGAATTGTGTCATTTTTGTCACCTTTCGGAGCACCTGACATTTATGAAACTGACCTGAAATTTTTGAAAAGAGAAGCCCAAGAGCAAAACCATGAGACTCCAGACCCAAAAGACAGGACTCGCTGTAACGGGTTTTGTTTTTCTGGGGTTTTTCCTAAGCACCTCTTTAGAGCAGGCATTCTGCAAGGACAGAGGTGGGACTTGCCCTGTTCACCTGCACATGCTGGTCATCCAAACCGGGTCGGGGGTGCCTTTGTGGATGAGTGGGGTGCGGTGCCTTAACCGTCAGTGTCTGCCCATACTTGCCATGTGGCCACTAGGCTCTGCCTCCTGGTGAGACTCCCTGACCCAAGGTAGGCTGTGACCTGCTTTCTGCCTGTCCCCTAACCTAGATCTGTCCGAGGACCAGTGCACTGATAGACACTCTCTAGAGAGTTACATAAATGAGCCCGATGGTCTCTGTAGATCAGTTCCTAAGTTATTTATTTCTCCCCATCAGGCTGCCGGTGCCAAATTGAAATCTTTCTCCATCCAATCACTTTAAATATTGCCCAAACAAGCAGACCTTTGCCCATCCTTTTCCTACTCTGTGAAACTGAGCAACAACTGCTGGTCGTGGACAAGCCTAGCATCGGGGCCATGAGGGTCCAAGCGTCTGCTGCTCTTTGGAGCTCTCGGACCCAGCGACCCCCCGAGTGATGTCACCTAAGCACTTCACTTCTCTCTGATCCCACTCTGCCCAGAGAATGACCTTGGCCTCCTTCCCCCGAGTGGAGGCCTCCACATTACAGCCCCTGGAGGGACTCATGTTGTAAGGGACATCCCCCGAAGGCAAACCCATCACAGCATCACCCAAATAGAGCCTGTGCGTGTGATTGCCACCTCGTGCCCAGGTCTTTTTCCTTGGTCAGCCTCGGAATCCCTCCAACCCCACTACAGGCAGAAATCTGGGGAATTCTGCATATTCATCACTTCTATGTAGTCACAGTTGGGTAACTTTGCATCTGTCTTGTAACTCCAGCATTAATGGCTTCCTAGCTCTT
Source organism: Lyroderma lyra (assembly GCA_004026885.1). Lineage (NCBI taxonomy): Eukaryota > Metazoa > Chordata > Mammalia > Chiroptera > Megadermatidae > Lyroderma > Lyroderma lyra. Next base: position 71,763 of record PVJL010007781.1, on the reverse strand, counting down.
GTGACCTTGGTTGTCCATCTCAAATCTTACTGGACTTTCAAGCTATAGCCCCTATTCTCCTGTCTTGGACCAATTTGGGGCCCTGGCTTTATCCATCCAAGCCATGCTTCTGACCTATTTTCCTGGAGCCATAACTTTATCTGTGGATGATATAAGAGGACTTGAACTGACTGCTCTATGAAATTTCTAGATTCCATGGGTCATAATATTTGCAACAGAGCTTACAATGATGTGAATTGAAGTTAATGAGCACAACAGCAAATTACATTTATGGTCTTTCCTACAGAAAAGGAAAGAGATTTGTTAGCATAATCAGTTCCCGTGCCTTGATTTTTCAAACATTATTTGTTACGACACTGAGTAAGCCTGAGATCCTGCTAAGAAATGCTGGAAGGAAATAATAATTCATCACACTGGCTTCTGAAAGCTAACTGCATTTTCTTAGTGAAGTTACAGTCATCCAAAAATACCCGAAAACGAGGTCTCACTTCACACAAATCAAACAGTACAGTGAGGAAGAAATGTTAGCACACTTTAACTACTAATTTTGCCCTGGTGGACATTAGCCAAAGTTTAGGGTTTCATGACATATGACTCTGGGCCAAGGAGGATGTCTGAGAATCTGAAGATAATGGTACAGGAGATGAGATTATTAGAGAGGCAAGTATAACTACATAGGCTACGGAGGCTGTAAGTGATCGTGGTCCCAGCCCTGTTGATTTGAGGGTTTCTATGTGTCTGTCCTCTAGACTGCATAACTTTTTGCAGAACGAGGTGCTCCAATCTTGGCATCTTGCTCTGTCTTTAGAGGCATCAACATCTGACAGATGGGTATATAGAAGTATGTGCTGAGGGAAAATTCTCAGGTGCTGTGCATGGTGTCTTTCCAAAGCCTTTTGACAATGAACATCATGTAATGTGAATACCAAAAGAAGAAGAGAGGGAGAAAGAAATGAAAGCAGTATTCAAAGCAGTAACAGCTGAGAATTTCCCCCAAATTAATAGCAGACACAAAACCAAAGATCTAGGAAGCTCAGAAAATACCAAGTAGAATAAATGTCCCCAAAACTACACGTAAGCATATCATATTCAAACTGCAGAAAAATCAAAGGTAAAGAAAAATATTAAAAGAAGCCATGGTGTGTTTGGGGGAGGGTCACCTAACCTACACAGGAACAGAAGTAAGAATGAAATCCAACTTCTGGTCAGAAACCGTGCATGTAAGAAACAAGTAGTAAGAAACAAGTGAAATATTTATAGTATATAGAGGGGGAAAGAAAACAAGGATTCTGTATCCTGAGAAATTATCCTTCAAAAGTGAATGAGAAATAGTTTCTCAGGCAAACAAAAATGGTAGACTTTGTTTCCAGTACACGTGCCTTGCAAGAGATGTTTTAAAAAAGTTCTTCCGAGAGAAGGAAAATAATATACCATATTTTGCTGTGTATAAAGTGCTCCCATGTCTAATGCACTCCCTCCCGTGTATCATGTGCACCCAAATTTCTGGCCCGAACTTTCAGGGGAAAAAAACCTTTTGTTTTAATTTTTTAATTCAAATTTTGATGTGTTTATATTTAGGTACTTGTTTTTTGTATTATAAAGACATTTTAGCATTTATTTTTTAATATATTATGGTATAAGAAATTTTGTGTAACAAATAATTACAAAACATAAGAACAGATACAAGGTACAAAAAATTTTATGTATACAATTTGTTTATATAAAAAAATGATTACCATATTCCAGGGTATTATTGTACATACCTTCATCATTATTGATTTCCAGAGTTACATTTTCAACTCATAAGCATAAATAAAAGAATTAAAATATTTACACAGATACAGAATTAGCACTACCCATGTATAATGCGCATCCTTATTTTTCGCTCACAAATTTGGGCAAAAAAGTGTGATGATACACAGCAAAATAGGGTAGGTCGGAAACTGTGATCAGCATTTTTAAAAAAGGAAGAGCATCAGAGAAGAAATAAGTAAAGGTAAACAAAAGACCTTTTTTATTCTTATTTTTAATTGCTCTAACAGATAACAGTCTGTTCAAAATAAACACAATGAGGTATTGATGACTACAGTTTATACATAGTGAAGTAAAGCACAATGATCACATAGGGGACAGGAGGGAAGAATTAGGGATATTTTGCTATAAGGAGAAATTAGGAACATATTATTATAAGGTACTTGCACCACCATGAAGTGGGATAGGTTATCCACACACAGATGCTTCTAGCGTCTTTATTCAAAATGGCAAAACTTAGAAGCAACTCAGATGTCCTTCAGAGGTGTAGAGATACATACACCGTGGTACATCCACATCATGGAATATCATTCAACGCTAAACAGAAATGAGCTATCAAGCCACGGAAAGACATAGAGAAACGTTAAATGTGTATCACTAAGCAAACGAAGTCAGTCTGAGAAAGTTACATCCTGTGTGATTCCCACTATCTGACATTCTAGAAAAGGTAAACCGACGGAGATGATAAAAAAGATTAGTGATTGACAGGGCTTGTGAGAGGAAGGTCTGAACAGAGAAAGCTCAGAAGATCTTCAGAGCTATGAAACGTTTATTATGGTAGACACAGAAGCATGTTGTTACACCTCAGTCAAAACGCACGGCCTGAGAAAACCCTAAGGTTATGACTTGGGGTCATAACGATGTGCCCAAGTAGGTCCCTCCATTGCAGCAAACGTACCATCTGGTGCTGACAAATGCTGCTGTGGGTCAGGAGATCCACGGGAACTCTCTGTACCTCCCTCTCAATCTTGCCGTAAACCTAAACTGCTCTAAAAATAAAGTCTATTTAAAAAAAGAAAAAGAAGTTGTAAAAAATGTGTTTAAAAAAGGGAATCATAAACACCTTGGTGGAGAAGGTGGTGGTGGAATTGGGGGTACAAACAAGGGCTTCTAGGGCACTGGTTAACCCAATCTGAACAGCAACGACACACATGGATGGTTGATGACTTAAGTCCCTGGACTTAACACCCCAGTGCGGACCTTAGGTAACAGCCGTACGTGGCAACAGCTTCTCCTTATTGTCTAAGTCCCCTATGGAGTTGTTTTCCATTACTCATGGCTAAAATAACCCCCACTGACACGAGCCTCTTAATGGGGTTGCCGTACAAATGGGATTCTATTATTTAATCCGAGTCGCATCATTAAATCCTTAGAATGGTAGTCACCCCAATTATAAAAAGGACTTGTTTAGAAAGAAGAGACTGCCATTAAAAGAGCTCAGCATTTTCCCAATCCGAAAAGGCATCTTGCTTGCAAATATTCTGATGAAGCCTGTGCGGCACCAAGCACAATCAGGATTTTTTTTTATTTTAATCTACACATCACCAAACAGATAAGGAGTCGGGCTTGCACCCTCGCCCTGGGCCGGGAGCGGCTCAATCTGGCCGGAAGACCACACATTTCCTCTCGGACGGACGGGCTGGAGGTCAGACCACAGGGCTGAGTTCAGTTACCACAGGGAGTTCTCGAAGGGAGGCACACAAGGAAATGACAAGACTTAGTTCAGAAATGGGCACGGCTTCAGGAGATCAAGAAAGAACAGAGCTTTTCTCCGGAGATTAACGTCGTGCTGAGGCCATGACTTGCATCCTACCTACTTGTAGACATAAAGGAAAGGGTGGACAAGGAAAAAAGGGACCAACAGAGGGACCACCACGTGCACACACCATTTATTCTATCTACTGGACACCTGAAGCCTTGTCACCTGCCCCATTTCCTTCAGTCCCCAAAACAACCATCTGCGCAGATGGAGATGTAGGGAGTTTCAGGCAAGTGGCCCAAGGTCACCGCTAGAGGCCGGTGGAGCTGAGATTCAAACCTAGGAGGCGGGACCCCCCCCCCCAAAACCTGAATTTATTTATTAAAAACTGTGTATTTATTCTTACATGGTTAAACTTCCGTCACCTTCAAATACTGTCTGTTTGATGCAACGCACCTATCGAGACGCTTTTTCCACTGCTCAGAACAGTTTCCAAACTTGTCGACTTTGATGCCTTTTGTGCTGCTGCTGTTTTTTGTTTTTTTTTTTGGGGGGGGGGTTCTTTTTATTTTTTCTTTTGTATGTGGGTAGCTCCCTGGCCGGGAATCGAACCCAGGCCGCAGTGTTGACAGTGCCAGCGCCAAAGCCTTAAGCCACTACACCATCAGGGAACTCCTGCTGCTGTTTTTTGTGTCACCTCTTCCACATCTGCAAAATGTTTCCCTTTGAGGACATTTTTCATCAGGGAAACAAAACAAAAAGTCGCTCAGGATGAGGTGACTAGGGAGGATGGGACACAGGGGTGAAGCCGTTTTGGGCCAAACACTGCTGCACGCTCAGCGCGGGGTGGGCAGGCGCGTCGTCAGGCCGCACGTCGTCCGTGTCCGTCACCCGTCAGGAGACGGGCCAACGCGCTGAAGAGTCTCCAAAACACAGTTCACTGACGCCGCACGCAGCCTCTCACAGCCACGCCGGCTGGTCCCCGGATGCAGACGGGGTCCCAGAACCCTCACCCAGCGGGGGAAGCCTGTCCTACAAGGGGCGCGCCCTCCAGAAGATCATTCCCATGTCTCGGGGTCCCCCCGCGGACGTCTGTCTGACTCGAAAGCTCGGGTTTGGATTCTTCTCCTCGCACCGTACGCAAGAACAACAAGGAACCCGGCGCAGGAAGCCAGCCTCGGAGATGGCCCTCGGCAGGCAGCGCAGGCTGCCCCACCCGCTCCTGTCCAGGGCAGCGCGGGCCACACAGGGAGCCGCAGGCCCACCAGGCTCAGTCACGTTCTGTTACAGATGGAGACCGCTCCCACCCTGGGCTCCCAGACCTCAAAGCCTGGCCCGCACCTCCTTGTGAGGGTGTGCCTGCGCCCACGGCACCCTCACCTGCCCCCAGCCCAGCTCCCCTCCGAAGCCAGCCCGTGAGGCTTGTCGTGCCGTTACCTAAGGTCCAAGGGGAGACGGCCCCGAGGAGCGGGGCGCTGCCGTAGAGCGCGTGCATGTACATGAGGTGGACCATCAGCTCGGCCAGGCACCACCAGCAGAAGAGGTGGCCCAGCCCGCGGGCCAGGACGGCAAGGCTGACCTTCAGGGAGCAGGGCCCGGGCTGCCGCATCTGCAGTGGAAACAGAGCAGTCATCAGAGGGCGCCCCACTTGCTGCATCTTCCAAGTGGTCCCCAAGACGGTGGTTTTCATCAGCCTCCCACACACACTATTGCTGTGTCTACTAAAACAGGGTTGGCCTAATTTGCCTTGGGAACACTCCGTGTGCTGGGGTGAAATGTCGGGGTCTAAAACCTCTGTCCCAGAGTAAGAATGGGGTGGGGTCACCAGGTGTGTTCTGCAGACCCTCACCCCTGCACACGCCTCGGAGGGCAGAAGCTCCTGGGCTCTCCCTCGGGATGTTGGGGTCTCACTGGGTTCAGGGTCACCCTGCCTGTCTTCATCCATCACCCACTCACGTCTAAGGCTGGTACCAGTGGGGCTAAGTCAAGAAGGGCCACAGGACAGGTAAGAACAAAGGCCAAAGAGAGACGGAGCCCGAGAACCAGGTAGGTTGACCAGACGTCCTGCTGCAAACGGGACAGCAAACAAAGGTACGGTCCCATTTCTCACAGGACGTCTGGTCAACCTAGTCTCACGGGCTGAATTTCAGGTTTCTCTCCTGTCCACAACATGCCCAGGGTCCCCAGGAAGCCGCACCTCCACTAGGAGCAGGTACCCCCCCGCTTACCGTCCCACCCCACGTGCAGATTTTCTTAGCTATACACTGAGCTCCCCCTAGCTAATGCTCCACCTTGGCCAGCTGCCTAACGCGAACTCGTTCTGACCTCACGACCATCAGCCAAAGGGGAAACCATTATGAACACGGTGTCTGGGGTCGGTGGAGGCAGGAAGAGGTCACACCAAGGCAACGGCGAGGCTGCGACACCAAGAGGCCAACGCCATTCCAGACCAACAGGCAGGCCTCCCTGGGCAGACCAACAGGCAGGCCTCCCTGGGCAGACCCTGGGAGGGAAGCAGGTCCCCTGGCTGTAGGTGACAGTGGCCTCCAAAGCCGTGGTGACAGGAAACAATCACCATGCAACTGAACGTCTACACTTTCTATTTAATTAAGCAATTCTGCACACGGCCTGCAGGCCCCTGGGTGTAAGCCAACTGCAAGCTTGGGGCCCCTGAGGGTCCCTGGAGGTGCGCCAGGGAGCAGAGAAGGAGCTGGATGGGAAGGGAGTTCCCCCAGGCAATCAGGAAAATAAGTCTCTCCAGTGGCTTCCCAGCTCCAGGCAATCAAGTTCAAGGTCAGTGCAGAGGCTGTCCCACCCCACCCCATCCCCTGCCCAAACGGTGTGCAGTCGAAAATGACACACAGAGGGTGACAGAAATGTCTCTCCCTCAATTGCACGAGTAAACGCAGCAGAAGGAGAGCGTTCATTCTATTTGCTTTTACCTAAAAAAGTGGTGATGGGTCTTTCTTTAGAGTCAGGTCATTATTATGGTCTATTTATATCTTTAATCTAGTTGACTCCCTTTTATTTAAAAAATTCAGCATTTGTCCCTTGTCCCAGCAGGAAGAAAACACATGCCATACACAGCTCACCTAATGAGCACGATGGCTCTCCTGTCTGCGTGCGAAGCAGTTCATTCGAGATATTTCTAACCCGAGGGAGTGCCAACCCTGGGACCATTAGAAACTGCCATCAATGGAAGTTTTTAGTTAAGGCATCCCTAAAAAAATACATATTAAGGTATCTGCAAATGCATTTAAAAACACAAACATTAAAACCTCATTTCATGCAAATCATGTAAAAAGGAATCTCGAAGCCTCTTAAAGATATTCTCATGATTAAAGATGACAGTTGTCACAGAGGAAAGGTTCCTTTCCTTCACACTAATGACACATGTTTGAGAAGACGAAACAAAAGAATTGCCGGAGTCTATTGTTCCATTGTGCTACCCCTGCCCCCACCTCTGTGTCTGGGTCAAAGGCATGAGAATCGGGGGCTTATTCCTCTGAGGTTGGGCAGTTTCCGTCCAGTCCGTGGCCACAGACCACACCCCTCCTCCCAGCAGGCCCATCCCTGCGCGGAGCCTTCCTGCCCCTCCCCAGGCACCCAGACCTCCAGCCAGAGCAGCAAGTGGGGCCTGCAGGTGGTGTCACTGTCAGAGAACTGGGACCTGGTCTGGCCAGGTTGAGCCTCCCGACCTGCCTGTCCCCAGACCACAATGCACCCTCTGACTCTTGAAGTCTCACCAAGTCCATGTGACAAGGCTTCCGCCTTTATTCCTTCCACCCCAATCTGTATCCTACTGGCCTCTCTTTGCCTCCAGACAAACATCAGTAAAGTGGTAATGACAATAGGAGCACCACCCCACGGTCATCGCGAGGAGAAAATAAGTTACAACATGGAAAGCCTGGCTCAGAGCAAGGGCTCACTTAGCACAGTGCGTATCATTCTAGAACAGGAGTGCACCCCAAACGCTGAGCGGCTTGTCTGGGTCACTGCCTGCCTGCCCTGGCCACTCGGGCTGGGCCCGCCCCATACCTGTGGCAGCTGTCTGGGCCTCTCTTCTGAACAGACAGAACCCACGCACGGGCCTCTCCTGAGGCCAAGGTGGCCACTGCTCAGAATCCCCTGCTTTTGCAGGCCCCCATCCAAGACTGGACATCCAGGGTCTCAGTTCTGGCCTAAACGTACCCCAGAATTGCCACATGCTTTTGGTTACCGGTAACAACAATCATCATCACACTATTTACGTGTCAAGCCACAGGACCTATACGGAATCATTTCATCCTTGTAACAGTCCTGTGAGGGAAGTACTATTGTTCTTCCCATCTCACTGATGAGGAAACTGAGTCACAAATAAGGTAAGTAACTCACCAAATGCTCCAAAGCCACCCAGGGATTCAAACCCTGTAACCACAGAGCTGAGTTCCAGGTCTCCAAGTCCCCAATTTGGGCACCGGCTTGGGTAGGAGCGCAGGCTCGGCAGGGAAACATCTCTGGTCCCACCACCCTCAGGACGTCCTCCCCACCACCAGTCCCCACTGCACGATTCAACCTGTTTTCTGGAAGATGCGGTGGTCAGGCCTCCAAGCTAAGCAAACGCACAGCGTGTCCTGCCTTTCCCGAGCCCGCCCTCCAGCAACAGTCCCCAGCTCAGTATCAGAGCCACGCAGAGCCGTGGGAGAAAAGTAAACAGGGCCTGTGTCCCTGGGACTCCAAATGCCATCAGAGATGTGGCCCTCAAGTTAAGGCACTGAGGCCTTTGAACAGGCAAAACGTTACCTGCTCAGGGCTGATGTGTGCAAATACCACGTGCCTTACCTTACAGAGGACACCTCTCCTGTACTTCCCTCATCCTGTGTGTGCTGTCAAGTTACATGCTAAAAACTGAATCGGGTGAGAGATGCAGTCGCCCGGGCGTGCCTAAGGCCACACTGGCAACCGGGTTGGTCCCCACGTGGGGCTCTGCCGCCCCCTGGCGGCGCAGCCTCGTTCTGCCGCTCTGCGAAGTCCGTAAGCATCCACATGAGACGCTGTAAGAACCAGGAATTTGGGGATCACCAGTCCTCATACCTGACGGCATTCATTCATTCACTCAAGCCTCCCTTCAGAGCACACTTGCTTACGAGCCCTCAGTTGGCTTCCCGCTCCCAGCCTTCCCCTTCTTGGCCCGTCTGAAAGAATCCTTCCACTAGGAGATCCGCTTCCTGCTTTCAATTGCTCGTCCTCTCAACCCATTTCTCTCCCTCGACAACTGCAGGCGCCGCCTGGCTGGTTTTTTGTTTGATTTGGTTTGGTTTGGCTTTTTGTTTTTAATTTCCCCTGTAGCCTACTAAACATGTTGCCTCTTCTAGGCTGACTTTCCTATGAGGCTTCCCGGACCACAGCGAAAGGTTTCAATGTGCCTTTCCAACTCCCCTGCTTCCAGCAATTGAAAAAGGGAGATAAGAAGTAGATGCAACCCAGTCTCCCCACTCCTGAGTCCCCGTGGGCAGACAGGAGCCCTGCTCTTCCCCAGACTGAGACGCAAGGGAATGCGCAGCCCTGGCTAGGCGTTCAGGTGACCAGAACTCTCAAAGCTTGTCTGCGTGTAACAGACACAGGACCCTGCAGGGGCCTCTGATGTTCCCGCTAGACCCTACGGGACACACTTTGGAAGGAGGAGATGAGAAAGAAAAAGAATGATGATTTGCATAATAACAAAATGCAGATCCCACTGGGCAAAGCTCCCCAGTGGGTAAAAGGCAGGAAAATCCTATCTTCCCTCTACCTGGACTTAGTCAATGTTTCTCTGAGAATTACTGTCTTCAGGAGAGGTCTGTGTGAGGGTGTGTGGATGCTTGGTCCAAAAGTTATTGCTGGAATGTTTGGAAGCATTCGAAACTCACAGTGGACAGGAGACTTGGGAAAGAGACAACTTGGAGAGCCTGCACCTGTGCCTCCGTCACCCCACCCCGCCCCCTACTCTTCTCTTTTGAGGAACTTAGAAGGTGGTTCCGGACCTCTGGCATGCACAGAATCACCTGAGGGCCCCGAGGTTCTGAATTCAGCAGATCTGATGCATCCCCAGGTCGTCCAGGAAACCACACTCTGAGAACCACTGAGCTAGATCTGCAGACATTGCTGACCACTTCTGTCTCTTACACGATAATTTGAAACATAATTGTCCAATACAGGTTTAAAATTACTGCAGGACCAAAGAATGGCCCTATGCAACCCAAACTGAGTACTGCAAAACCATATGCTAAACACACAGCTGCTGTTCTGTGAGGCTAGCTACGGAATGAGGAGAAAGAATTCCACGGAGCTGGAAAAAGGGAGCCTGACGGGGGCTTCAGACGTGGCTGCTGTCCCGACAAGGCAGCGGGGTCCTGGGCAGAAACACGCAGCCCGCCCCGAAAGCACACTGTTAGACTCCCTTCCAATCCCTCTGCCTCCCCGTCCTCGGTCACCCCGAACAATTCGGGGGCTACAGCGGTTTCCCTACTTTTCAAGTGATACCATGAGGGCCCCGGGACTGCCTGCGGTGGATGCCAACCCCCAGGGTCCTGGCTGTGCCCCCTTGTTATTCCTGGCTCCACCGAGAATCGAGGTCAGGGCCTAGAGCTGACCTGCTCGCTGCAGGTTGACCTTTATTTTGAAGGTTGCTTTTCCCAAAGTATTTGATTTATTATGTAAATTTAAAAAATGAAGACAATAAGGTGACCTAAGTTTGTGGACAGCGCTGAATGAAAAGACTGAGGAGTCACACGATGACCATGGCCACAAGGTAGAGGCTCAACACTCTACAGAACACCGATCCAGTCCCCGCCGGGCGCTACCTGTCCGACGAAGGCCGGGAAGCTGAGGACGGGCCCGTTGTGGAAGACCGGGTAATAGAAGACGTAGGCCACCATCCAGGGCAGGGAGGACAAGCGGCTCCCGGCTGGCGGCCGCTGCCAGCAGAGCTCAAGGCTGAAGCTGGTGTAGCAGAGGCAGCGCACGGTCAGCGTGAACTGCAGCAAGTAGTACTCGTGTTCCGTCTGGTACCAGCCTCTCTGCAAAGTCACCAGGAGAGGACAGCTTGTGAGTGGCAAGGAGGGACATTACCCCACCGCCTGGGAAAGAGGTTTTCCTTCCCCAGATACAGCAGCGGTGCCCTCAAGGGAGTCGAGAACCGCTCATCAGCAAGCAGGTCCATCAACTTGGTCATCAAAACGAGCAGTTAATGAGCAGCGGGCTGAACAGTGTCTCTGCCATCGACCACCGACTTAGTATGCAGCCCGATGCAGCATAATGAAGATTCTCGCAGATATGCGCCTGTCAGATACACCCAGTGGGTACCACGGAGGTTAGCCACAACCCATGGCTAATTTGACAGCTCCTCCAATTCTGAAGACAAAGAGAGGCTTAGAAATGTCCCATGGGATTTCTCTCTTCAACATCATTTATCTCTTGCTCTTCTGTTATTCATCTGACCCCCACGTAGTTGGGGACAATACGCTAAATGAGCTTTAGCGATGCATAGTTAAAAGAAATCGTCCCTGCCCTCAATGTGTCTAAGTTCCCGTACAGGAGATAGGTAGGTAAAAAATATAATCAAAATGCAGTACAAAATGAGAAATAACAAGCATGTTCAAAAATATGTATGGGACAAAGGAGTAGAAGGAAATGTGGCAAACTGTTAACGATGCTAGGGAGGAGTAAAATTATGGAGCATTCTGTGATCTTTATATTTTTTGGTATTTTCCATGTTTTCTATAATACACACAGATTGCTTTTTTAATGGGAAAGACAATTATGGAAATATAGACAAGATAGAGAATTTTCTATGTAGAAAATGGAATAGTAGTTAATTTGCTCCATGAGGGTCTTTTAAGGCTTTATACAGAAAAACTAAGCACTGAACAGGGTTTCAACTCCATGTCGAGGAATTCAGCAGCCAGGAAAGACCAAGGAGACTGAGTATGCAAAAGCACAGAAGCCCAGCACAACGAGTTGCTGGTCATTTTTTCCCTTCCAGAAATATTTTTCAAGCCATCTGTCTGCAGAACAAATGGAATATGTATTCACCACCAACTCCATAACTAATGCTAACCATCCCCAAACAAATGATAAATACAACCAGAGTCTGTCTCATGCATTTGCCAGGTCCCCCAAAAGTTAGGCATGTATTTGTTTTTATTTCTGTGGCAAATGTATTTTAAGCACACTTATTTTAATGATCGCCTAGGTAGTCACTCTGAGAAGTATCTTTTGTTAAGACAGAGCTGCTACCCTATTTACTCTCGTAAATCCAGATTTTACATACGTATGTGCTTAAAGTATTAGCCCCAATCCACTGGTGAGAGTGAAGAAAAATTATGACAGCCTAACAACAGCAAAAAATACTTGCATTTTCAAAGTGCTACAGTTTTTACAAAATCACTTAACATATATTATTATCTTGTTAGGGCCTCAGAACAATGCCATGAGAAAGGCAGCGTGGCTGCTAATTTTCATTTTCCAAATCATAAAATTGAGACTCAGAGGCTAAATGACTGCCTCCAGTGTCAAGAGGAGGACAGACAGTGGACAGAAGAGGCCACAAACCAGCTCATCCCCCATGTTATTTCCTATGACTACCAATCCTAAGTGCCATCACTTGAATTAATGAATGAGTGAACAAATGAATGAACAAATGACCAAAAGTAAAGACACCACAGGAGTTCCAGTTGCTCCATGATTTAACGAAGATCAAAGACTTCCCAAGGTTGTCTGTGCAAGGAAATACCTGCCTCATCTGTCTCAGGGGCGACTGTGGGCCTCAGATGAGATAAGGAATGTAGAGTCCCCTATAAATTGTATAACACTTTGCAGATGACTTTTTATTAAATGCATAGGGAACTATTGCTTTTCCCTCTTTGTTCCTGAACCTCTATTCCTATGACATGTGCTGCCATCCATGCCTACCCAAACTGGGAGAAAAGGTACAAGGTTAGGCCTGTGGCACCTCAGCGGGCTAAGGCATAGATACGGAAGACATGATCACAGAATGCCAATACCAAACTCCACATGCACCAACCCCATATGACCACCAGGAGGAGCCCTACCACAGTTCTTCAATTGTTGCCTGAAAACAAAGGTAGCCAAGGACCTTCCTCTTCCCAGTGGGTGAAAGGAAGCACTCACCTTAACTTCCTCCACACCTTGAAGCCTCAAGGTAGAGAGCAGGAGGAGAGAACAGAGCCATGACAGGAACAGTGACCGGAACTGGGCAACACAGAAGGAGATGATGGTGTGGAGAAAAATCATGGCCATCCCTGGGGCCCCCAGCACACACCAGCAGGCCCACATTCCATAGGCCATAAGGATCCAGGGTCTCTGCTGCAGACAGGAGAGAGAGACACAGAGGGATGGGAGAGGGAGGAAAAGCGAGAAGGGTGAGCTAATGGGCACCATTAGTGAAGCTTCTACACATGAAAAGATAATGTTTTAAATGACCCATTAACCAAACAGTTCTCACTGCCCTGAGGATTTAGTGCGATGCAGACAAGCAGGATACAGAGGGACCTTCCAGAGCGATGGCCGGCTACTCCCAGGCCACGGGATCCCACAGCTGTAAGATACTCAGCTGACTTTTCAAGAGACACTATGGAAGCCAGAGGACAGCTGGAAACACTGCCAACCAGGAACATTACCTGCTGCCTAAACATCCTGCAAAAAGGAAAGTTACAGGAAGGATGGGTGCACATTTCTCAGTAACTCTAGTGAGAAAACTGAGCCATCCAAGCCACAAAAGCCTTCGAAAGCCTAAACCAGAGATTTCAAAGTAAACATCTAATTTCATTTTTTATTTTATTAGTATGTTGTGTCCAGTCCAATTTATGTCATGGGAAAAGTGTATCCTAACCTGCTCTATGTGAGACTGACGCCTTTGCATAGTCAATCTCATTGAAACACTTGGTTCTCTTTTAGGAGAAACTGAGAATATCTTTCTATTTAATTGTCAAATTTTATAGTGCTTGACACTGAACAACTTTATAGATGAATTAACATTTCTTTCCTTTTATGATGTACTCTCAGTCATACCTGGCTGGTAAATCCTTACTTAAAAACCACAATAATGTTTTAACATTGTTTGAGAGGCAACATAGCATAGTGGTTTACTTACTCAAGCTAGGAAGTCCAACTGCCTGTGTAAATCCTTGTGTCCCCATTAACTAGCTGAGTGACCCTAGTCAAGTTACTTAATCTCTCCATGCCTCAGTTTTTTTTTTTCCATATATAAAATTAGGATAATACCAGTATTTACCTCAAGAGGTTACTGTAAGGATTAAATAAGTAAATGCATGTAAAGTGCTTACAACAGTGTCTGTATATGCAGTAAAGACACTAGAAATTCTGGTTGCTATTTCTGTAGGGAAACATGGTGTGTCTTTTCAGGACACATTTAAAAATATGGTTTCTAAGAATACACCAAGTTGAAAAGCGGGTCTGTTTGAATTTAGGTCTTCTTATAAAAACAAAAAGCTTTCTTCAAGGGAAAGGCCGGTGTGGACTGTGAATTGTCAATCCCACACATAGATGCTAATTGGAAAATATTGCCAAAGTACAATTTTTCCCAAGCTTACACTCCAGCTCAAGAGAAAACATATTAAATGAGCAACTACATCAGCCACTTTTAAGCTCCAAGAAAATCAGAGAAAGCTGCAGTTCGATTTTCACTATTTTCCCATCGTACTACCCACAGAAAACAGCCACATATATTTGCTTCAAACTTTTCCCATACACTCACCTCTGGGCAGAGTGCAAATATAAGAAACAAAGTCACCAAAACCTATTTCAAGAAGTAGTTACAACAAATGAAAAAAGGAAGAGGTTCTTTTCCACATGACCTACAGCTTTTACCACTTGGAGTTCTTTGCCATGCTCCATACATTTACATATACACAGCTCCATGTTTATTAAGGACCCTTTGGTTCATTTGGGAAAAACCTGATTTCTGGGATTCACTAGAGAACTAAACCACAAACAAGCTGCCTCACCTTAGAAAAGCTGAACAAACCTTCAGGAAATACTTAATCGTGTTATGCAAGCCCCAGCTGTGGAGAGATTCTCTGATGAATTAATTTATCCGTGACACAAAAGCTACCTTGGGGGCACCCAAGCTTGTTCCATATTCTCATCCCCCACTGTCTTCCTCCTGCCAAAGAGGCAGATGATATTGAATGCCATTCTAAGACATCACGTTAACCTCACATTCTCTACCAACCTCATAGCGCCCACTCATTCTCCCCAATGGCTAAAGGCAACTCTACTGCGTACGTTCATGGCGGACAGGTGATGAAAGGGAAAAGATATGAATAATGTCAAAGAAGAGCTATAAAAAAATCATTATATAAATTAAAACCCCACTAAAATAGTGACTTTCATACTTTGTTTATAAAATTAAGACTGGAATCCCTTCGCCAAAACACCACTAAAACCCTAATGTAGCGTGACTAGCCTTCCGTGCCTCATTCCAAAAATCATGCAATATGTAACCTTTGGGATTCGCTTTCTTCACTCAGCATAATTCTCTGGAGATTCATCCAAGTTTCTGCAAGTATCAAAGCTTTACTCCCTTTTACTGCTGCATAGTATTCCATGAACTGGACATACCACAGTGTGTTTAACCATTCATCTGTTTAAGGACATCTGAGCTGTTTCCAGTTTTTGGTTATTCCAAGCGTGCACTAGCTGGCTTGCATGGTAGTTACATGATTCATTCTATAAGACTCTACCAAACCGTATTGCAGAGAGGCAACCTCACATTCCCTCTGCAATGCATGAGAGAAATGCAGTTGGGCATCTGCACCAGCATTTGGTGTTGTTACTGTATTTCAGTTGAGCCATTCTGGTAAGTGTGCAGTGGGGTCTCACTGGGCCTTTAATTTGCATTCATGGGGCTCTTAAAGGGCATCAAAGTGTGAGCAACAGGAAGCTTGAGGATAAGATGGGTTGAGTGAACTTTGCTTGGGCACCCAATGCCAGCCCATCAGAACTATCCTGACCCCGTTAACTATCTGTATTTCAGGCTCTTCAGTGTCTAACAGAAGACAAAAAGGGAGGTAGGGGAAGAGGAAAGACCTTTTAAAAGTCTAACAAACAACAAGAAAAAGCTATATTCTGTTTTTGTGGCAGGAGAGATAAAGCCAGACTAAGAACATTATGGCCTGTCTGACGGGACACAGTGCTTACTGCCCCAGACTGAATTAAGTAGGCAACCCTGTCCTCTGTTTCCACTGCTCCCTGTGTTTACACGGAACCATTTCTCAAAATGCGGGGGAGGGGACACACTCCTACTTGATAGCCACCCTTAGCCGGCTAATACCTCGTCTTGGTCATATTACAATAATGTAAGCCCAGAATCCAACATGATACCTCACATATAGTAAGTGTTTCATAAATATTAAATGGATGGATGGTGGATGGATGGATGGGTGGGTGGATGGGGGATGGGTGGGTGGGTGGATGGATGGATGGATGGATGGGTGGATGAATATGCTTCCTCAAGTCTTTGGATTTAATTTGATAGTTATAGCTAAGAAGTAACAAGAAATTAGCGCTAAATTTTGGAATTTTTGTCCACTAATGTGAAAACCTGCCGTCTTCCAAAGTCTCTTCTTGACCGCTCGCCCCCTTATACACAAAGCCTGCTTTGCCACTGCAGACGAAACGGAAGAGTCATTTCACATCTCACTCCTACTGCCTGCCTCCCACTCCCAAGGGTTGTTTGTGTCCTGAGCTCACAAGGCACTGGCACCAAACTATAAAAGTGGACCTCTGCGACAGAACCTGCTGTCTTGTCACCCCTGGTGAAGTCTTCCGGGAGACAAACCAATTGAGCCAGCACGTTTCCAAGGCCGAAGTCAGCCCCCCTGAAGAAAAAGCATGGACTTGCCCTGCTTTCTTCTGCATGTGCTTCCATTGTCTTCACGGGGGAGTCAGGACCCAGCCACAGGCAGAGCTGGCTGACAACGGCCCCGCCCATCTCTACTTCTCTTCTACTTGAGTGTGTGCCCGAGTGATGTCCCCGTTAGCTTGTCTCTAGGGAGGAGTCAAAGAGCAAAGCCTGGGCGAGGACTCCTGCTGGCACCAGTACCAGACTTAGCTGTGTATTAATGCTTTTTGTCATCTGCCCAAAATCCACTCAGAGAGCATGCTGTTTGAGAAATGGACAAAAGGAGTCAGTCAATACTCCTTAGGCCTGGCATCATTCATTACATGCTACATGATCAACTGCAGGTGCCACTGAAAAGCACATCCATGTATCTCCCTAAACAAACAGGGGAAACACAAAACCATCCCAGAGTCCAAACAACCGTACCCTAGCCTGCTTTTCCTGGGAGCCAAGGCCCCCACCAAGCAAACTGCACCCCTCCCTAGACAGGCACTGACTCCAGGAAAACCGTCAGTGCATGAGATTCTCAGTAGGCGTGTGGTTTCGGTCACATGCTGGAAGGTAGGGCCTGGTCACCACGGTGCCTCGGAGGTTAGTTTACTCAGCTCAGCCCATGCCAGGGCACCATGCTTTTCAGTCCTGCGGCCAATGAGCTTGGCCGGTTGGGGCCCAAATGCTAATGACGTGGGTTCTGCCCACCAGAGGCACAGCGAGCACTCGGCTTTGGGGTCAGCACCCCAGCACCCTTCTCAGCCCTGTCAGCAGGCCAGCCCTCTCCAGCCGTTTACGCAGGGCGAGTTTTAGTTCTGAGGGCAGAGCATGCAATGTCTTAGGTGGCAATGAGGCCACAGGGCTGTTTGAGAAAGGAGGCAACTGTCTGACCCGCCCGACATACAATCCAATCATAACAAACCCACTGCCAAAGCTCAGAGCCATTACTCAGTGCTCTCTCCTGGGGCCCCTGACGCAGTCTCCCCAAAACCCCAAGAGAGAGCCCTACCCAGAGAAAAGGCGTGTTTACCTCAGCCAAGGAGCTCAGTGAAAAGTTTCATTCTGGGTCTTTGCAAAAAAAGAAAGAAAAACCCACACTTTTGAAAATAACCTGTCTCCCTCTGGGAGGGGGCGGGGCACGCAAAGGAAGAGCTGAGGTTGGATATTTGATGGGGTGGGGGGGGGGACATGTCCTCTGGGGTGCAGGGTTTTAATGGCAGAAATTCCTAACACCTGGCCCTTCACAGCATCGTCCAGCTCCTGACGCCTCCCAGGATGGGAAAGTAAAAGACCTCTGGCCCATATCCTCCATCCTGAATAAGCACCAAAACGCCCACCCAGATTTAGGCCGTCTGGAACCCTGCGCCCAGGTGGTGAAAGCACGGAGCTAACGGGGCCAAAGTTGCGGTTCACGCTTATATAAAGGCCAAGCAGACTCAGACAAAGACAGCACTGTGCCCCAGCCACAGCCAGAACCCTGCTTCCCAGCTGTCGCACAAATCAAACCTGTGGTGCAAAGGAGATGGGAAACACACACACACACACACACACACACACACGCACACATGCACACACGCACGCACGCACGCACACACACCAGCTCAGTGTGAACTCTGCCACATTCCAAGAATACACCTCCCACTGGCTTTGCATGAGACGCTCTGTGGATAAAAAGACAGGTCCGCCCGTGCACGCAGGCCTGGCAACGAGATGCAGGAAGCCGAAATAAGCAAACAGCTCTACTTCCTTCAGGCTGCAGCTCAAAGCCACCTCCTCGGAGGCCTTCCCTGACACCCCAGGGCACCCAATCCACCACCCGCTCAGGTCCAGGCCTGAGATCAGTATTTGGTTCCCTGAGTAACTTCTCACTCAGCTCCCCAAAGGAAGGGGCCCTGTCTCTAATCCCTTTCCCCCAAGACCCAGCATGCACTGGAAATAGGGTCAGAGAAAGACACTTCAGAGAGGCATGTTGCTATAACTCAACAGAAATCCTCTGACCTTGGAATCTCAAGACAGGGGCCTCCTTTCTTGAACAACGTTGAGGGGACTGCTCCCAGGAGCACGTGCAGACCACAGTCTTCTGCACACACTGAACACCCGCAGACGCCAGCAGATGCCACCACGTAACGTGGCTTTCATCACATGCAAGCATAACCTTAAAATACATCAGACCCTCAGCACTACCCCAAGCAGTGGTTGCTACCGTCGTTGTCACACAAAGGAGAAAACACACTCACAGATCTTAACTAACTTGCTTTAGATGCAACGCTGGGATGCATCCAGCGCCCTGAACCACTCCAAATGCTGCCTCCTGAGGTGGAAAGGGTCTTCCCTCAAGGTCACGAGCAAACAAATGGAGGCACGTCTATCGCCTCGCCTAGGCAGATCTCTGGTAGGTGCAGCACAGGAGCTGAAAACGGAGGACGTTTGAAAAGACAAGGAGCATCCAAGAACACAGAGTTAATTCATCTACACGTCACCTTCTCAGCAACGGGCAGCACTTTATTAGATCGCTTGATTCGAAATGGTCTTAAAGAATACCATCTGCAGTTAGGTTTCCTTTGAAACCTTTATATTCATTGGTCTGAAAAGTAGCCAGAGGAAGTGAGTGTAGGATAAGAATGCTCATCAACAATCCCTTCTCATCTCTCCCAGGTTTCCAAGACTGATACCCACGTCTACGGCTTCCTTCCTCGGACTCTTCTCAAAAAGCAAGGAGAGGCTTAAAAGGCAACGATGCGCAGAACCGTACCTTCCTTGCAATCTGGTTGGCCATTTGGGACACAGTCAGGTGGCCCAGGAGAAGCCACCCCAGCCGCTGCCTTCCCCACTCCATCCAGAAGCTCCACTCGAAGTCGGTCCGGTCCTAAACAAGCCAAAAAAGGAATTTATCAGAGGCATCTCAGTACATAGGCTGCAGGTAAAACACCTAGAAAGAAGGCCACCAGGAGTGCAAATCTGTAAGACGACACACAGCCTTCACCCCCACACACATGCCCACGCCCCACTTGCCCTCTCCCCTCTGTCTCGCTGCCATTCTCCAAGTCCGTATCTTTATTAAAGCTGATCCCCAGGGCCCTCTGTGGGATAGAAACGTCCCCATTTCCTTTCATGACCCCACAGTTCCTAGCCAACCGGAAACCTCTTCTTCAGTTCTGTAAGGGAGTCAGATATAAACCGGGGAGAAGTTCTAGCCAGACAGAACCAGGACGGCTCCCCCAAGGAGAAAGGGAAGACAGAACTCCAAGGAAAAACTACAACATCTAAAATGCCATGGGAAAGCAACAACCTTAACCTTCTCCTCAAAATAAAATATCTGCACTACAAGGCAGCTATTGCCAATTGACTCAATCAACAAACAGTCCTCCAACCCCTGTCTAGAATGACTTCCTACATGGTAGAAGTTGGAAAGCAGAAAACTACATTTCCCAGAACTCCTTGCAGCTAGCACGTCTGCATATGGCCCAGGTTCTGGTGAAAACACACACAAAGGTTTTAAAGGTGAAAGAACATGAAGTATGGGCTGTGAGACTCTTCTGAAAGAATGGTGGCAGAGGCCCGTGGGTTGCCTCGCGGCAGCCCTGATGGACACTCCAGGGTCCAGTCAGTCCAGAGGCACCCAACTTCCAGGGGGTGGCAGTTTTGCTCTTTCTCCAGCTGGAAACTAACTGTGCAGCAGCCCCAGTTTTGCAGGGTCACCCTGGGAATTGCTCCTGGAAGCCCCCGGAGGATCTGTCCCTACTGTCCCTTGGACTGTTCTGAAATCTCACATCCCTGCAAGAACTTCCTTTCTGCTTAAACTGACGGGAGAGGTTTCTACTGTCTTGATGGGACCTACCCACACACTCGGGAAGAAATTTCCCTTCCGACTGCAATCGGCTCCAGCTTTGTAATGGAAGCGCTACGAGAAGAATGCACTTCGAGGAACCCTACTCTGAAATAAGTCTCTTCAGTGGAGGAAAATGAAACGGAGGAAGGGACCAACTAGGTCAGTCCAAGGAATGCTCTAGAACTGGATAATGGAGGCAGCGAGTGTTTACATTATAACACCTTCAGCAGTGCAACTAGTTAGATGCGTACGAGGGCTGTCCAGAAAGTATCCAGCCATGTAATATGGAAAACAGGGGCATTTATGGCTGGATTTTTTCTGGACAGCCCTCATATGTCAAAACCAAATACAAAATGATCTACCTTACCCTCCAGTCTTCATTACCATACCTCTTTTCTCCTCAGGAAACAAAAACAAAACAAGGGATTGCTAAATATATATACTGTTTTTCTTACCCTCATGTCGGGAATTTGGCCAAAAAAGAAAGTACCAGACATTTTGTGCTATCTATTTCCTAAATAGCATTATGTGCATACTTAGAGACCATACCTAATTCTCAGGTATCTGTGAACAGAGAAAACCTGTATGAGAGACTTGAACCCAGAAATGTGTCCCTGCAAGTTCAAAGGTAGCGGGCCCGCCTTCATGGCCGATCAATCTCCGAAAGAGAAAGAGAGAAGGACGTGTCTGCAGGAATTCTGCACGGAAGCCATGCTGCTCCCTCGATGAACTCAGGCTAACGATTCACTTATCAAGTGCTGGAAGAGGTTTTGTTTTTCTTTTCAACAGATGCTTCGCTATACCTAAAATAATGTGAACTAAATTATTTTACTGCTCGCAATTTCCGGAGACAACACTCTTTCCCCAGCCAAAATTTCCTCAAAGATAAAATGTTTTTATGAACAAAATCTTTCTTTCTGTCAATAACAAAGTCTTCCCTTAATCATCTTCACCATCCTGCACAGGTGGAGGCGATACCCACAGGGGTGGGGGTGCCACCAACAGGACTGACACAGAGCACACTGTTCTACTGTGTACTGTCCCAATCTCTTCATTGGTCCTCATGGTCGAAGTCCGGCAAATCGGTCCCAGGTAGAATGGGGGCAGGGAGATGTTTTGCAGAAGAAGAAAATAGAAGGTCTCCCGATGACTTAATTAAATCAAGAGAACCTAATTAATATGGGTAAATTCTTTTCATCTCATCGACCCAACGGCCAGCCTAAACTCAGTGACATCTATACCTTCTTCCTACAAAGTCACTCCAGATTATGCCAGACTTCCGCATATACTTTATGAAACATGTAAAAGTCCTGCACCCCTGCTTTGTCTATTCCACATGTCTCCCTGTCTTCCTAGGGCTAACCAAGAATGAGTCACATTTTTTAAACAATGCTAAACTCTAGTAGGAAGGCAAAGGCACAGAAACTGTATTGTTTTCCCCACCTCTCTCAAACTAGAAAAGCACCAACCCTATTTTCCATAAAGTACATGGAGAAACGAGTCGTAATAATTAGAAAGGTTGGTAAGTTAGGGATCGTGACCAGAAAATGTAATAGAATTGGATGGCGAGACAGCAACTTACACAAGCTCATAGGATTCCCCAGCTACAGACTATGCTAATCAATCACACGTCCATTAGTGTCACCTCACCAGAATGCCAGAAAGACACAGTGAATCACAGTCTCGTGGAGACACACACAGTTCCCGGCCCTCTGGTGGCTCTGGCCCCTATCGCGGCTCTCGCACTCAGAGAATTTGCTTTCTCCCTGGGAAGTCTTCACACATTCAAGAAAACTAGTGAATATACAACATCTCTATGGTGGGCAAACACGAGAAAACTGAAATTCCATATGGAATCCCAAAGTGCGGACGGTCCCTAGGGCAGAAAGTCAATTCAGAAAGAAAAGAGTAATAAAAGAGAAAAAGAAGAAACTAACATTTTTTGCCATCCATGCAAGCACAGTGGGAGGAATGGCAACAAGAATAAAACGGGTAAAATAAAATCACTCACTAGATAGGCTTAATAGCAGAGGTAGATGACACAGGAAAGAATCATTGAACCTACGGAGAGGCCACTAGAAATCACACAATTGGAATAAAAGAAATAAGGCTGAAAAAATAAACAAACAGAACCTCAGAAACCCGTGTGACAATTATGAAAGGTCAAATACCTATGTCACTGAAATCCTAAAAGGAAAAAAAAAATGTGAGGCTAAAAAAATATTCAAAGAAATAATGGCTAAAATTGTCACAAATTTGGCACAAGGCATAAACCTATAGATTCAGGAAGCCAAAAAAAACCCAACAACAACCAAAAAAATATCACCAATCAATTTAAATATACCAATTAAAAGACAGATTGGCAGAATGGATTTTTAAGAAATGATCCAACTCTATGCTGTTTATAACAAATCCACTTCAAATGTAACAATGTAGATGGGGTGAGAGTAAGAGGGTGGAAAAGGATTGGCTAGACAAACATCAATCAAAGCAACAAGAACTGCAAAACAAGCCACACGGGTCTGGCCAATTGATTTGTGACAAAGGTACAAAAAACGATTCAATGGAGGGAGAGCAGTCTTTTCAACAAACGATGCTGTAGTGAATGGCCATCCATTAACAAAAAAATAATGTAAAGTAAACTGAAATTAAAAAACAAACAAACATCTACCTAAACTAAAGCAAAGATTAACTGAAAATAGATCATAGGTTTAAATGCAAAATGCGAAACTATGAAACTTCTGAAAAAAAATTCAGGAGAAAATCTCTGGTCGTACAGCTAAGCCAAGAGTTTCTTAGACACGAGACCAAAAGCACAATCCATAAGAGAAAAAAAATAATCAATAAATTAGACTTCTGAAAAAAATCAAGCTACTAAAAAACAATTTGCAAACCACCTCTCTGACAAAGGACTAGTATCTAGGTGGACTATATAAAAATATCTCTACACTCAACAGTAAAAAAAAAAGGTAAAAAATAAAAAAAAACCACATAAATAAACACACGAAACACTATTAGGGAGATGTTCGACACACTATTAGGGAGATGCAAATTAAAGCCATGATGAGATACCATTGCACACCTATCAGAACAGTTAAAATTAAAAATGGTGATAATACCAGATACTAGCAAATCTGTAGAGAACCTGAACACCCCAAATTTACTGATGGGAATGCTGGAAAACAATTTGACATTTTTTTAATGTAACTAAATATATACTTATCATACAACCCAGCAATCAGACTCCTGGGTATTTAAAGCCCCTGAGAAGTTAAAATTGATGTACACACAAAAACCTATACACAAAAATTCACATCAGATTTATTCATAATAGCCAAAAAATTGAAACAACTAACATGTCCTTTAATGGGTGGTCAAATGGTTAAACTGTGGTCCATCCATGTCATGGCCTAGCAACACGGTGAAAAGGAATTAACTACTGATACACGCAACTTGAATGGATCTCCAGGGCATTATACTAGATGGGGGGTAAAGGGGAGGGGCAAGCCAGTCTCAAAAGATTACACACTGTATGATCCCATTTATATACCCCTTCCAAAATAACAAAATTATGAGATGGAAAACAAAACTGTGGCTTCCATGAGTCCGGGATGCGGGGAGGAGGGTGGATGTGATTAGAGAGAGGCAGCAAGACGGAGGTCTTTGTGGTTCCGGAGCTTGTGTTGGTGGTTAGGGGAGAGGAAAGAATAGCCACTGTACTGGGAGTCCCCCCATGCAAAAGGGGTAACACTAGAGTTTCTGTGGTTGAACCAGGATGAGGGCGACAGCCCAGCCAGCCAGCCAGCCCGCTGCTCGACCCCCTAGCGGCCTCCGGAGGCACTGCGTGACTACGAAGGTAGTTACGTAATCTCAAGGTTGCGGACTCAGACTTCATTTGCATACCCATAGTACCCTGCGTGTAGCGTACCCTCCTTTTCAAGTTTAAAAGAATTTCTTTCAACTCCACATTTCTAACCAAGTGAGCTGACTTACAGAACTCCTTCTGTAGACGACACGCAAGAAGTAGCGCTTAGGGATAAAAAGTCACCATCAGTGGTAAGGAGTTGCAGTTACTGGAGGAGGGAGGTGGGGAAAGCCGCTGCATACTCCGGTTTCTCTTCATATCGCACAAATCTTTCGCCTTTTACTAAAGATTTCCGTGGAGAGGAACAAGTCCGAGTTCACTCAATTTTTTGAGGCCCTGCCGCGGTAGGGCTGATTCTGCGGTTCCAAAGGACAGAAAGGGCATCTGTTTAGGCAGCTTCTTGTTAACTTTCTCAAGGTGTTGTGTCCGTTGAGGTATGAGTAGTTTTTTCTCCGTTATAAAAAGCTCAGAACTTTCTCCGCTGAAGCGCTATGCGGAAGGAACTGCCCCTTTGAGGTAGTGGTAGGCAGCCTTCATCAGCCCATAGGACGCAGGTGGGGATGAACTGGTTTCTACTGCTCATCTACCTCCACGCTTACCTAGTGAGTGTCCACGGGTAGACTACAATACGGTCTGAAATCTACTTTGATATAACCTGGGGGACTTAGGATGAAGAGCTAACCCTCACCCACCTTGAACTTTTCAGCAGCAACTGTTACCCTCAAAGTCGCTTCAGTGGGTTTCCCACTCAAAGACACCACCCCACCACCTGCCTTCTCCCACAGGCCCCCCCGTGCTTCAGCTGCTACCAATTTTAACAGACTTTTATCAACTGTCGTGTCCTGATTTCAGAAGGTAATGACCTTTTCAAGAATGCTGACAGGCACCACATTTAGGGAATGTAAGAGGAGGAGGCGTTTCCCCTCCTCCCCACTTCCTCATGTCTCTCCCCAAATTTTAGCTCCAAGCCACTCTTCAGCCTGTTCGCTCTAGCCTGCATTAAGTAGGGTCTGGTCCTCCCTGTTAGCTCACTTACATAGGACACATTGTATAAATTCACTCATCTACCTCCAAGGGATGTTTCTTAACATTAAATGTGCCCAAGTGCGAACCCACAGTCCAGAAACAATGACTTAACATTTGAAGGGTCCTACCCAGAAATCTGGTCCCAGACATGGCTACAAGTCAAATCATTTCAATACTGGTATCTAAAGCTGCACCTGAGAGTTTATTAGCATACAGAATGTTAGAAATAGTGGGGGGAGGACAAAGAGAGTGACAGAAGGAGACTAGACTTTGGGTGGTGAGCACACAGGGAGTATGCAGATGTATTAAAAAATTGTACACTTGAAATGAATGTTATTAAGCAGTATTACCCCAATACATTTAATTTTTTTTAAACAAGAAAGAAAACTTACAAATGAAAGGAGTAGTGTTCAACCTATGTGGGTCAGAAATATTCTCAGGCTCCAATACCCTCATTGGGATGAGGCATAAGATTGAGCCAGCATCCAGAGAGAACTTCGCCCTAGTTTAATACTCTTTTGGTTCTGTGTCCCTTCACTTGCTAAGGGTCTGTCCCCTAAGGACTAGCAGATTACTCCCCGTAGCACTGATCACAATGGGGGCCACAGAGCAGTTGGGAAGCAGTTACTTGTGAACTGACTGCTTTGTGGCTGAGAATTTCCCACCATCAGACCTGTATCATCATCTAAGTAGTCCTGGGGACCATACCTCTCTCAATCGCTCTCTTTCTCTCTCTTCTCTCCCTCCCTCTCCCCCACCCCGCTACATACAAACACACACATACTTGATCTTAGTTTATCTTAGTTTGGCAGAGATAAACCCTTGGTTTGAAGGCCAACTTATCTTTCCCTACCTCCTTCACGGACCTTTATAATGAAAAATTATAATTTCCATGAACTAGTAGACACGAAAGAGAGAGGAGGACAGAGCAGGAACTTGGTGGCTAAGAGTTAATAAGCCAATGTAAGGCTTATCCATTGCAGTGCAGACCTATTTTTACAGAAAGCAGAGAGCTACGCTTCCTGTCCCTGTCCTCCCCCAGGAAATCGCTGCCACCTCACTTTTTCCTGCCCAGCTGCAAATCTTATCTGTATCAAGGACAGCCAGCAGGGATGAGACTAGACAGAGACAGTGTACTGCTGGGTGAAGGGCAGGAGTTCTTCGTGTTAACAGGAGGGACCAAGGCGGACGTGTGTTGGTAACCCTGCTCCCATCACTGCTTCATGGGCTTCCTGCTTCTACCGTCTGAAGACTACAGCTCGCGTCTCTTGGCCTGGAGGGGCTGGCACAGGGCACACGAGTCCCTCTGCTGGGCAGCTCCTGTGTGGAGGGGCGAGGCTGTGTGACATCCAATTTTCTATTAACGAGGACAGGCTGAAATGGCACACGCACGGCCAAACTGCTTATTAATCTGTTCCCATCAGAAGGCAGAAATGTAATAGGACACTTGGAGCATCTTTGAGGGCCTGTGGCTTAACTGAGTGAGGTCAGGTCTAACGTCTCCAAACCTGCCACTTTACACACGTGAAGCACAGCAAGCATTGCCTAGGGACCCATGATCCTTCACCACAAGTCTCCCACCAGATAAGCAAGTTCGCCTTAATGCAACCAACACTACTGAATGCCTCCTAGGCGTCAGGCAGGGGGAGGCCGAGACGAGAGCCTTACATCTGGGACAGGCAGCTATTCCCTAGTAGGTTTGGGGGAGTCGCAGGGATGGAACTCAGAGGAGGGAGACATGAACGCCAAGATGGGGAGGAGCAGAGAAGGGTCAGAGTGGACCCCAGGGGAGCTGTTCCTGGAGCAGAAGGGATGTGCACACTGGTCTGTGGGTGTGTCACGTGTGGGCAGTGTCAGGGCATCCCCGGGGAATGGCAGACAATCCTGTCACAGGGTGACCGACTGCAGGGGACTAAGGCTGCTGAAATACAGTCCGGCCAGAAGCCAAGTGGGACTGAATGTCAGCTCCTCGGAGTCTGGACTTTAGATCATTCATGGGTTTTGAGCAACCTTTGGAGACATATGTTCCAGAACATTAACTCCCAGGATGCACCGTCTCGAGGTGGGCAGAGCAAGCAGGGCAGGGGCCACATTCGAGATGGCGACGGCCTGACCCCGCCACAGAGATAAATGGGTGGCCAGGCAGACAGCCAGGCACACACAGACTTTTCAGGATGGCAAGAGACCCAGTCTTTGGAATTCCAAGGGTATGTATCCGCACCTTGTGTGTTTTCAATGAAGACAGGTCGGCCTGAATGCTGACCCCCCAGACCTGTGCCCTGTTGGCGGCGGGGAGGGGGGCTATCATGGAGAACGCTTAGAGGGGATTATCTCCCCCGGACTCTAGAGACTGGGCGGGGAGAAGCCGCTGCAGTTAGGGAGTGACTGGAGCTGGGAAGCCAGCGAAGACAAAGCCCCTTTGTCCAGAGGTAGCGACACACAGCAGGGCTGGTCCTGCCCTTGACCGTGAAAGCTGGGGTAGCTCCAGAGGTGCTCCCTGGCGCATTACCGCTTCCCACGCGGCCTCGCACGGCTTCTCTGCAGCGGAAAGCCTCAGTCGACTTTTGCCCTTGGCAACGGTTCAGTATTATCAGAAATGCCTGACATGTGACTCAAAAAAAAAAAGGCATCATTGTTTCTGTCCTAAGAGATCCAACAGTGGCATTCTTCTAAAAAGTAGGGCTGTCTCCTATCTCACCTCAAACTCCGCTGTGACCTAAAGCATCCCAGATGTCCCATCTCTGAAGTGGGGACAGTACCACCTACCTTACAAGTCTGACAAATGATCCCAGCAAGGGCTTATGTAAATAAGATTTTAAAAAGCACACACAAATGGTTCACCAAATGAAAATTCCAGCTTTGTGGAAGCATCTGGTGAGCAGAGGAACGACGGGCAGGAACTCGTCCCAAACCTGGGCCTTAGGTTTAAGACGGTGGCTCCGTTCAGAGCCAGAGCTGGAAGGCAGGGCTGGTTCCCTGAGAAAATCAAAATGGAAATGGAAGTGCATCCGCCACCATTCTGAGCAAGATCTGCGACTCTCCAAGTGGAAAGCAGTCCCACACGGGCGGTGCCCAATTTGCAAATGAGCTGTCTTCCCGAAGGTTATGTGCAAGTCAGATGCCTGACCTTGTGATGCAAGCATTATTTTATGTCCCAAGCCAGCCCACAAAAGCTGACAGAACTTACAATACATCTGGCATCCCACACCCTTAGAGGGAAAACAGTAAAAGGTGATGTTTTGATATAATTTTGTATATATATCCAAATGCTTAGGAAAACAAATGCGCAGCCACCAGTAGCCTTGACTTGAACCCTGAACCACAAGCTGGAACCTGGACTCCTGCAATTCAAGTCGTTACTGAAAATGGGGGTCCTGGAAAACTGAAAGAGGAAGAGTGAGAAGAACCCCAGCTTCAGCGGATTCTGGTGAGAGGACAAAAGGAGTCTAGCGTCTCGCACCCAGAGAGGAGGATCTGGTACCCACCCACAACATACTCTAATGAACAGAAGTGCTGTCACATCTAGAAGGGCATGGAGTATGTGACAGAACAGCAGCCACTCTGCCTACTACCTAAGCAGGCACATGAGCTGCAGCCCAAGATAGATGAGCCAACCCACTACCACCCCAAAACCAGGGAGGAGAGGGGAGGGGGTCCCCAGCATGCTCTGCGCCGGTGCGGGCTGCCAGGGCCGGAAGACGTCCCTGTAGTTGCCCACAGTTGGTACAGGGAGTGTGCGGGGCCACGTCTGATTCTGATAGACACGGCTTGGCCAGGAAGAAAGTTCCTGAACTACACAAAAGTGAAATCCGTATGAACTGAGAAGGCCCCATCATCAGATGTCTGGTGTCTTACAAGAGGACAGGAGACAAGAAGACAAGAATACCGTA
Organism: Lyroderma lyra; assembly: GCA_004026885.1. Taxonomy (NCBI): domain Eukaryota; kingdom Metazoa; phylum Chordata; class Mammalia; order Chiroptera; family Megadermatidae; genus Lyroderma; species Lyroderma lyra. Next base: position 42,747 of record PVJL010007781.1, on the reverse strand, counting down.
CCTGGGTCCCGGCCACTACAAAAGGGATGCAAGCCAGTGAAACCCGGGATGAACACTGAGAGGGCGTATCCTTTACCCGCTTTGTACCTTCTTTAATCCTCCAAAAAGAGTGCCAGTCTCCAGGTCAAATTCTTGGTCCAACTGCTCTTCATGTTCTGACAAGAAAAATAGTGTCCATTAGTCACAAACTGAAATAAAAGTGGGTTGCTTTCATAGCAGGGGCACCAAAAGACACTGGCCTGTATCCTGGTCACACTCCCTGACCCTGCGCTCCAGTTCCCTGCGACCTCAGTTCCTGGAAACACGTGATGAGGCAGATGACATGTCCCCTTCTGCCAGTAATAAGGCTCACAAAAAGAGACGTGTCAAGAGAGAAAGCTTCCTGCCCTGGACTCGCAGGAAGGACCCACAGGAGGGACCCAGAAGGCCCCACTCGGACAGGTGATGACCATTTTTTTAAACAGACGGCGCCACACGGTGATGTGATCATCGCCGTGTGAAATAATGCCAACGAGGTTACAAAATGGACTCATGGGATGGTAGTAAGTGTGTGCGTAAGTAAACGACACTTGGTTGTCAGCAAAAGAGCCAACAAAATCTTCCCTCAAATACTTCTTGAGGGTGCGCAACACTTGGGCACTGTGTGAGACAGTAGGAATGAAACCGAAGGAGAGTGGCATGTCCTTTGCCCTCCGGGGGCTTAAGGGTACACTAAGTGAGAGAGGCGAATGAATAAGAAGTCACAATAGCACTGAGGAGTGTCGTGACAGAGGAAACAGGAAGCTGTGGAGGTCGAGTCGGGGTACCTACGTGCTATACAGTAGGCAGCTGGATGAGTGTGAACAGGGCTCAAGTGTGCCCTAAGTTGGGGACAGACTTTGCAGTCCTTGGTGAGGGCACTGAGGGAGCCTGCAGAATGGCTGACAAGGCCCCAAAAGGCACGGACTGCATAGACAGCAGAAGAGAAAAGCAGAGTTTATTGGACCAACCAACGTAACAAAACCCACGGAAGACCCAAAGGGAGCTGCCCAGAAAGCTCAGAGGCAAAAGCAGGAGAGGGGGTGTTACTAAAACTCAGTCAGGAAAGGATGCTCAAGGGGCAGAGTCTCACACACACACACACACACACACACACACGAGGTGAACAGCAGCCCAACCTCGAACCAAAGGCAATGCTGCTCCAAAAGCAGTAGGAAAGGGAGGGGCAGGGAGCACAGAGTGGGGTGCGGTGGATGTATGTGGTCCTTCTGTCACACCTGCACACATGCCGCGTGCACGCACATGCGTGTGTGTGTGTGTGTGTGTATGTGTGTGTGTTGTACAGACTTAAGTCCAAGGGAACAGCCCACAAACAAACTGCAAGCTACTACAATCCAACAACAATCCAGCAGATAAGCAACAGGCACCTCCTCATTCATGAACACAAATTGGATGGAAAATCTCTCTGCCGCCTGCCTCTCCCGTTTTGGCTTCACTTTCATACACAGAGCAACCTCCAGACACATCAGAATTATGCAGAACTGAAACAAAGCAGAAATGAGGGTCCTTTTGTCTTCTTTTCAAGAACACATTCAGAAGCGAAGTTTAAACGCCGAGCACCTGACTTCCCGAAACTGGAGCACAGCTCCCTCTAGTGGGCAACAGGAATCCTGCAGCCAGGGGATGCAGGAAGGAATCGTGCAGGGTGCTCCCCTACGCAAACACTTACAATGTTAACACACATTTATAATGCTAACGCTTCCGGGAGCCACATTCTAAAAAGTGAAATTTTAGTATATTTTACTTATCTCACTATATCTAAAACACTACCTCAACATAACCACTATTCATCACAAATGAGTTATTGTATTACACTCTTTTCTCTTCCAAGTCCAAGGTCCATGTTACCCTAACCGCCCATTACAATTGGAAGTGACCACATTTCAGGGACACCTGAGGGATGTGCCTAATGGCTACAGTCATGGGCAGCATAGCTCTAGATCAAAAATTCTCCCTCACGTTTTGGAGAACTTCTACCAATCACCCTTGTCTGTTTTTGTAACACCAACAAATGTTGCACGAATGTACGTGTTAAATGACCACTTAGATCCATCCACGACCCCTTTGGAAACCACTGTCTTCAGACGGCCTTGAGTTAGCTACAGAACTTGATTGACCCTGCAGAATGGAAGCTGGGAACCTATAGCAGGAAGCGCCAGGGCCATCAGGACTTCTTTGCTTACACCTTCTTGGTAGGCATCCCACAGGCACACCCTTTGGGCAAGACCAGTTTCCATCAGAACTCCCATACACCCAAGGACAGGAGCCCTCTGGGCCTGAGCGGTTTTCTGCCCCACACACAGGCCTGACTGTCAGAGCCCTGGTTCCATCGTCCCCAGGTTCAGTGCCGCACAAAGGTGCCCGCAAGCGATGAGCCCTCATGACGAGACAAGCGGCTGACTCTCGCCTCTCCAACCACCACCCAACGAAAGGGTTTATCAAAACCCCACTCTAGCTATGGAGTGAGAAGATTCGCACTCTGATCGCGGCGCCCAGGTCACCCCAAGCCCGTGAGACCACCTTCCGGCATCGTCCCTGAGCATTCCCTCCCCCTTTCTTCTGCACACACGTTCAGAAATGCTGGGGCTCACCTCTGGAGGCTTTGTAAACTTCGTAGAAGGAATAGAAGTGGAAACCTAGTGAAGCAAGCAGGTAAAAAGACAGTTCCCATCGGGCCAGCATTGCTTCGTATGGTGCGAAGTCCTGGTGCCCAAGCTGAGAGTTTCTAGGAAGAGAAACAGAAATAAAAACATTAAGCCATGGACGTGACACCAGAGAGGAGCATCTTATCATCAGTTATGTAGCTCACCTTCCCAAAGATCCATCACTCTTCAAGGTGATGGGGGTAGAACCGCAGTGAACCCTCCTGCCAGTTACCCCACGCACACACGCATGCATGCACGCCCTGCCTGCCCGGGGGGAGCAGGTCTTGCCCTCTGAGTTCCTACAGTCCCCGCCGGCCCCCCATCACAGTGTACACTCATTGCCTGCCACACCTGTCTGCCCCGGTAGGGTACTGTGCTAAGTACTATTCACAGATGATCTATGCTGAGAAAGCACCTCACAAGGATTACCTCATTTAATCTTCATAGCAACTCTTTGAGGTTGGTCATTCTGGTATCCATATTTAACACAACAGAAAACCAAGGTCCAGAAAGGTCAAGATAGCCGCCCCCAAAATCACACAGCTAGTAAGCACTGGAGCTAGGTTCATACCCACTGAGTCTAACTCCAGAGCCTCCCCTCAGGCACCTCCCTATTCTTAGAGTGTGCCAGATCCATTTGCCCCCCTCTCCACCCACCTATGGTGAAATCAATCCATCAGTAAAGCTAGAAGGTGACACAAGCTACATAAATGCAAAAGAATGTAAGTTATATATAATTTAGATGCCCCCTAAGAAGCAAAGAAACTTTGAAAATCAATTAGATGTAATCAAAATACACATGAAACATCTAACTCCTGCATTCCTGAAAAGATTGACTGAAGAAGACAAACTAAACCAAACCAGTTCCGTGCAGACATAAGAGGGGAACGTCAGCCACGACACAGAGACAAGGGCTGAGTAAAACTGTCATCGTTCTAAATGCTGGAACACATGTGCGTGCTGGCAACCACAAAGTAATGAAAGCCAAGGGGCACATGCCCACAGCAGCTCTGGGGAAATGACAGCAGCTCTGGAGAAAATGAAATCGTAGGACAATATTCTATCACATTTGGAAAAAACTGGTATGAGCCTTTTGGTGTTTTCCAGGGTCCAATTTAATGACACAGAAACATAATTCACAGAATATAAATTACATGACTTTGTCCAGAAAAATTCAAGTCTAGACTCATGGTGTCCGCTAACATCTCGGGGCTTTTCCCCAACGGTATTAAGACTCTTTAAAAGAGTCTTATCCTTCTGCCCACAGATGCTAAGGGAAAACACTGCTCCAAACCCAGAAAGGCTGCACCAACACAGAGCAATGATTAGGTAGATCGGAGGTCTGCTGGACGGGGCCAAGAGTGGCATTAGAGACTATTTTAGAAACTATTACTTCCAAATATGCACCAGATGTCATGTATCAGTTGTGTATCGCTGCGTAGAAAGCCAGCCCAATACACAACAGCGTAAAACAACGAAGGTCTATACTTTCTCACGATGGTGGAAGGTGACAGTCTGGGTGGGTCTTCTGCTGATCTCTCCTGGCATCACTCATGTGACTAAGGCACCGCATGACTCCAAGGAGGCTGGAGGGACCGCGGTGACCTCACGCACATGTCCGGCATTTGGTGCTAGCTGCCAGCTAGGTGCCTTGCTTCTCCTCTGGACACTCATCTGCCTGGAGTCCAGACCCTTCTCAGTATGGTGGCTTCAGGGTGTCAAAAGAACAAGGACGGGAGGTGCAAGGTCACTTAAGGACTAGAATCCACAGAACGTTTTATAGGTCAGAACAAGTCAAAGGGCTTGTTTCGATTCAAATGGGAGAAGAGAATAGAGTACATCCCTTTAGGAGCAGAGCAGCAAAGGTCCCTTTAAAAGGGACAGAGGCATGGCCTACCCACCAGGATGTCAGAGTTCCTAATAAGTAAATTCTGGAAAGTCAGTGGGGACACTACATTTCACAATGGATCTTTATTATATAAAATGTCAAAAGGCTGAGACAGAGAGAAGTAATGAATGAGAATTATGCTCACAAATCAGAACTGCAAAATCACTAGGGACTTTACTGTCCTCTGGTCTGACCTCCAGCCAGTTTGGGAATTCCTGTTACAATAATCGACCTGACCATTTCCAGTAACATTACAAGGGAGGGGGAAACTCCGCTTCCGAGCAGTTCTGATTGTTATCCTGGTTTTTTCCTTACACTAAGTCTAAACCTGTCCCTCCACGTCTAAAAACCCTTCTGCCCAAGTCTTTTGTACTTTCTGGAACTACAGGCATGGAGGCAGGGCAATGCGATGGTTCAGGAAGGACTTTGGAGTCAGAACAACCAAGTGTGAAGCCCGGCTTTGCTCCTTCCTAACTGTGTGCCCCAGGGTGTGTTGCATAACCTCCCGTGCCTCAATGTCCTTATCTGTAAAATCAGGATAGCAGCCAACTCTCAGAGGGTGGCTGTGAGGATTAAATGAGTTTACAGAGTGATAGAACTGTGCCTTGGGCACAGTGAGCTCCAAAAGCCTTATCCTTGTTGTTTTTAATATTATTGCTATTATACTATAAAGGCTTAATTATTCCTTCCAGTAATACTCCTTCAAATATTTTAAGATAATTAATGCCACCCATTCTAGCTCAAGTCCTCTTCCAGTACAAGCAACCATCATTCCTTCAACCGTTTCTTCAATGATTTGGTTCCCATCCTGTCCATTGTCCTTCCATAGCATAGGTTCCTAGAGCTGAACCCCAAATTTCAGAGGTGGCAGAGCAAAAGCAGGGTAATACCATTGCTTCTCTTTTTGCAGAAGCTACATTTCAAATATAAAATCTTAGACTCATTTCTCCATTCAGCAAGTATCCATGAGCTCCTGCTGAGAACCAGGAACTGTGCTATTTTTGAAGATAAAATATAAAACTCTCATCTGTGCGATCCCTCAACGATGGTTCCCCAGATTAGGGCACATGAATGAACCAAAGAATTTATAACTTTTTAAGTAAAGTTGGCGTTAAAATAGTGGTATGCTTGATGGAAAAAAAAAAAAACAAAACTTAAGGCTTTCAAAAAAGGGGACTCACTCCAGTAAACTCACAAAGTCAAATCCCCAGAAGTCCCGTCTGTTCTTTCCTGTGACTCCATTGAAGGTGATCACTACCTGACATCCATCGCCCCAGGTGAATTTTGCCCATTTTTGAACTTCATGTAAACGGGACCACATGGCACTCATTGTGTTGCGTCTACCTTCTTTTGGCTCAGAATGATGTTTGTGAGGTTCATCCACATTGTGTGTGAGGCAGTGAGTGATCTGTTCACTCTCACCACTGCAGAGTAGTCCACTGTATTAATATAAGCAGGTCATTTGTGCCTTCATCCATGCCACTATAGATGAGCAGATGGGTTGTTCCAACTTGAAGCTATTACGAAAACACTGGTCTGCCTGTTTATTGTTTTACGTGCCTTTTGATGCCCTGTATATGCCTTTCTGTTACTGAGTGCTTATCTAAGAATGGCGTAGCTGGGTCATAGGAGATGTGTGTGTCCAGTCTGAGTAAGTGACAGCACAATTTCCAAAACAGTTATATTAATGTTTGTAGCCATCAGCAATGTAGGAGAGTTCCAGTTTGGCCATTTCCTAGTGAGCACCTCACACTGACAATTTCTTTTATTTTAGCCACTCTGTATACTGTCCCACTGTCTTCTTCATTTGCATGTCCCTAATAAATGATGAGGTAATCCACCTTTCCATATGTTTCTTGGGAATCTGGAGAGGTCCTCTTTCATTTTTCTATTGGGCTGTCCATCTTTTTCTTAATGATTTGTAGAAGTTGTTTCTATATTCTGGGCCCGAGTTCTTTATTGGATCTGTGTATTACTCATTCTGTAGCTTACCTTCTCACTCTCTTTATGGACTCTTGAGGTGAACAGAAGTTCTTAGCAGTGTTTTCCTTTATAATTAGTGCTTTCTGCATCCCATTCAATAAACCTTTGACTGTACCTCAGTCATAAAGACATTGCACCTTGCTTTCTTCCAGAAGCAGCTCTACTGTTCTAGCTCTCCCATTTAGCTGTATGATGTATCTTGATTACCTTTTGTATATGGAATGAAGTCAATGATCCAGATTCATTTGTCCATATGGATATCCAATTGGCCCATCATCATTTACTGAAAAAACTTCCTGCAGTGCACTGCAATGTCACCCGTGTCATAAATCAGGACACCACACATGAGCCTGTTATGATTCTCTACTCAGTCCCATGGTTCGTCTAGCACTGTGCCAATGCCACACCAACAAACTATTGGTCTAGTAGCTTAAGTTGCCCAACTTTGCTGTATTTCAGACTGTCTAGAATTCCAAATAAATTTAGAATTGGCTTATCAACAGGTTTTGAGGAAAAAGAATTTGCTTAGGTTTTTATTGAAACTGTAGTGAATCTATAGATTTATTTGTGGAGCAATGACATACCCTCCATTATTTTAAAATTTTAATTTCTCTAAATAATGTTTTAGCTTGCAAAGACTTTTTATCATGCATGGGTGTTGAATTTTGTCAAATAATTTCCTTCCTTTTTTGCATATGTGGTTAAATTACATTTATTAATTTTCTATGTTAGACAAAGTTGACATTTCTGGCATAAGTCCACTTTGACGATGGTTTAGTATCCTTTTTAAGACTGTAGCATTTTTTTTTTTGGTGAGAGTGTGGCCTATAATCTTGCAATGTCCATGTTACTAAGCCTTAGGAACAAGATTATGCTGACCTTGTAAGAGCAGCCAGTGTTCTCTCTTTCCTGGAAATTTTACTATGAAAAAGGTTTTTAACTACAAATTTAATTTCTCTAATAGATATAAAACTATTGGTTTTTATGTCTTAGGTAAGGCCTTATATTTAAAAAAAATAATAATAAAAACAAAAACCTGTCCATGTCACAGAAATTTTCAAATGTATCACCATAAAATTATTCATAACATCTTAAAATCTTTTAAGTGTCTGTGAGGTATGTAGTGATTGCTCCTTTTTCTTCCCTGAACTGGTAAAACCATAGACAAGAGGCGTCCAACCTTGTGGCTTCCCTGGACCACACTGGAAGAACTGTCTTGGGCCGCACATAAAACACACTCACACTAACGATAGCTGATGAGCTAAAATAAAGTTCTGCGCATAATTTTCATCATGCTTTAAGAAAGTTTATGCATTTGTGTTGGGTTGTATTCAAAGGCATCCTGGGCCGCATGCAGCCCATGGTCTGCAGGTTGGACAAGCTCGTCATAGATCAGCCAACCTGTGGCTTCCCGGGACCACAGGGGAAGAAGACTTGTCTTGGGCCACAGATAAAACACAGTAACACCAATGCTAGCTGATGCGCTACAAAAAAGTTACCAAAAAATCTCATAAGGTTTTAAGAATTTGTGTTGGGCCACATTCACAGCCGTCCCGGGCCACAGGTTGTATGTGCCTGCCATTCTGCTATTACAGGAATATTCTCCAGCAGAATTACCCAGAAGGAGCAGGGCGGGCCGAGAATGTAAGCGATCCTGCAATCCCCTCTCCACAGCTTTTATTACCTGAAACAACAGTGAACCTGAGCAAATGAAAACACGAAGTGAAGGAGCAGGAAACAGCTCCTAGTGATGATCTGGAGTGACCAGCAAGAACTCGGATGAAAAACAACCACCAAGCAGGGAGTGTAACCTAGGACACCCTCCAAACTGTCCAAAGGGAGAATTCAGGGGACCAGGAACTTATTTTTTTTTGCTCATACACCTTTACACAAACCTCTAACTAAAATTCAGGATGTCATTTGGTTACAAATGTGGACACAAACCTAAGAGCAATTCTGGTGATATTGTCACCAGTACAAGTCACAGGTACTCTCATACCACAGTGCAGCTATTGCAAATACGACAAAATATTTAGATGGACCTCAATACTTTGAAATTAGGAGTGATTTGATACAGCACTTAATTCCGTTACCTACTGCGTGAATAAAGAAACATTAAAACACTCTGTTTCAAATTTGTCTTTTTCACTCTATTTGGATAACTTCTGTTTCCATATAATTTGTAACCGTACATATTTTCAGATGAGGTCCATGGCGCACGTGCACGTGCACACACACACACACACACACACACACCCCTGCAAGAAACCAAGGGTGTCATCCAAGCCTGAGAGTTCCAACACCACCATAAGGAGCACCTCCCCTCGGCCAGGCCCACCTTCGCTAGTTCCTGATGTTGCCTGATGGATGTTACCAACAGCCAACCACTCCCCAAAATGCTGCTGCCTCCAGAGACATGGCCTTCACCCTAAGTTAGCCTTGATAACCTACTTCCCAAGGAGGGGACAAAGTAAACAGTAGGTAATGCACAGGCTTTGATCCAGAGAGAGGAGCGCTCCCAACATTTACTCCTGTGTGGCTGGCCTTCTTTACCTACCCTCCCCACTCACTGTGCAAGGTTTAGCAATGACGGATTCAAAGCACCTAACAAGCACACCGTCCTGTCACTATGAGTTGACTCTTTGAGGCCAGAACTAATGGTCCTTGCCCAATCACTTAATCACAGTGAGGGACGGCCACTGAGAAAGGAGGGAGAAAAATTATACGAAAGCTGGAACATCAAGAATGGAAGGAGGGGGGAAATGATGCTTATTCTGCAAATTCCAGTATCAAAAGCACCACCTCCTCAGCGAAGCCTTCCCTCTGAGCAACTTGTGTTCCCAAAGCACTGAGCACGTTGAAGGAAACGCCTAGCTCCGTGAATGAATGAATGACACAAAACAGAAAGGGAGCAATAATGACTCGCAAACCACGGAGGATGCCAGCCCACTCGCCTGAGAGCCACGAACCAAGGAAGCGGCACGTTTCTTAACACCAACGCCATCCCCGTACCACTCCTTCTCGCTCTGGCACGGACTGCGGGCAGGAGGGCCCTTCCACACAAAGACCAGTGCCACCTAACGGCTAACTTCAGAAGAAAGGAGGGAAACTGAGTCAGAGAGTAGAAAGCAAAAGACAGAGCTCTAATTTGGGGGGGGGGGGCGCACAACGCCGCAGCAGTCGGGCAGGCGCCCTCCTAACACTGCCAAGGACACCAGCGTCCGCGGGTCCCCGCGGCAGGGCGGGAACGTGGGCACGACGCCAAGGAGGGGGGACGCTGGCAGGGGCCTGCGTGACTCCGGCCGGCGGGAGCCCAGCCTCGGCCGCCGCGCACGGTCACGGCTGCCCGCGCCTTTGTCTCCGCCGCGGTCTCGGGCGCGCATGCAGGAGCCGCGGGTCGGAAACGGAAAGCGTCTTGTGCATTTCTTTTTTCTTTCTTTTCTTTGTTTTTTTGTTTGTTTGTTTTCAACCAAAGCAAAAAAGAAAAAAAGTCACCCAAGTCGTCCCCGGGACCCGCTACGGTCACCAGCTACCCACCTCCGGGCTGTCCCGGGCGGCGGCGGCGTTCACGCACGCCCGGAGTTCCCAACACGCCTCTCCGCACTTCCGAGTCCGGCGGCGGCGGCGGCGGCGGCGGCGAGCCGAGCGGGAAGCCACCCTCTTTCCTCCGCGTGGCCGCCGGAGAGGCAGCCCCCGCGCGCGTGCCCGGAGCCCGTCCCCGCCGCCGTGCCCGCGCGCCCCGCTGCCGGCGGCCGGGCGCGGGTGCAGGCGGCGCTGCGCAGCCTCCGCCAGCAGGCGGCGCTGCCCGGGGAGACCCGGGAGACGGCGTCCTGCCTCTCCGCCCCAGGAGTGCCCGGCGTCGTCCCGCCCGGACCCCAGGCCTCGCCCACCCCTGAGCTCCGGGTTCCTGCGCGGACCTCCCCCGCGACCCGGTTGTTATTTGCAGGCCCGGGGCTGCCGCCGGGTTTGGGAGTGAAGTCACCTAAAACTCCCAAGTGAACTCTAAATCCCACCCCACTGGTCCCCAAGTACGTTTTGTAGGTGAAAGGACGTAGCATGGTGGGGTGGAGAGAGGGCGAGTTCGCAGCCCTGGTGCGCCCCTGGAGCTTGCCGCGCGAACTTGGCCCCTGTCCTGCTCAGGGGTTCTTCAAACCCAAGAAATCAGACTTCCCGGGGGAGGGGTGTCTCTGGCGGTTCCATGAGCCGATCAATGGCCATGACGCGGCCTCAGGCCCCAGGAAAACACAGAGGCTGTGCTCTAAGTGCGAGCTAGCACTCGTTCCAAGTCCAGGAGATCCAGTCCAGGAGATCCTTCGAATGGTTGCAGCATTCTCTGGGGAACCAGACTAAACTCTCCGAGAATTAGAACTGCCTTTTCTTTCAGCTCCTCCGTTTCCACCCCCAACACCTATCACAGGTTGATGTTCAGAACGTAGGTGCATAGTCCACGTGAGCAACAACATTTTTTCCAAACGTCTTTGATCCGCGGTTGGTTGAATTGGAGAATGGGAAACCGCGGATGGACACGGGTCCCTTCTGCCCTTTGGCTGTCATGAATAATGCTGCTGCTCATTCTTTGGGGGTATATACCCAGAAGTGGAAGGGCTGGATCATAGAGTAATTCTGATTTTTAATTTCTTGAGGAGCTATCATGCTGTTTTCCGTATCAGCTGCACCGTTTTAAATCCCTACCAATAAGGATTCCAATTTCTCCACGTCTTTGCCAAACTTGTTATTTTAGGTTTTGTTTGTTTTTCTACAGTAGCCATCCTAATAGATTTGCATTTTTCTGGTGATCAGTGCCGCTGACCATCTTTTCATGTGCTTATTGACCATTTACATATCTTCTTTGGAGAAATGTCTATTCTAATCCTTTGCCCATTTTTAAATCAGGTTCTTTGTCTTCTTGTTGTTGAGTTGTAGTTCTTTATACCCCTTATCAGATACATGATTTTCAAAGGTTTTTTTTTCCCTTTCTGTGGGTTGCCCTTTCACTCTGTTAATTGTGTCCTTGATACACAGACATTTTTTATTTTGATAAAGTCCAATGTATTGTTTTTTTTTTCCTTTGTTGCTTGTGTTCTTGTGTCATTTCAAGAAATCATTGCCAAATCTGATGTCATGAGCTTTTCCCCTTATGTTTTCTTCTAATTACTTCATAGTGTTACTTCTGAAGTTCAGGCGTTTGACACATTTTGAGTTAATTTTGTATATGGTGTAAGATAAGGCTCCAAATGCATTCTTTCGCATGTGGATGTCTAGTTTTCCAAAACCATTTGTCAAAAAGCATAGACATCTCTCAAAGGCCAGAGTTTGGACTGGGAGGAATGAATGGTGTGAGACTAGGTTGCTCTTAGAAGTGAGGGATCAGAGAATCAGAGAAAACCAATGGTAGAGTCTAAACACCAGGAGAAAAGTTGGGGGTTTCTTTTGGTGGTGGGGGGTAGCCATGGAGAGGATTTTCCCCCATCAGGTTAATGCTTCACACATTGGCAGAAATGTCTGGCCTTCAAAGTATCAGGCCTCTGGGAGTCCCGGACTTGGGGCCGGATGTCCAGTCCCAGGGACAGATGTGGCCAGAACTGCCATGCCTTGGATGACTTCTGTTCTGACCCTACAGGTAAAACCAGACAGAATCCTCTATGGAGTTGAGAATCAAACCAGGCTTGAGTACAACTGAGCAAAACTGACAATAACTTTGGTTTAAAAGAGGAAACCAATTTGTGCCTTGGTATTGTATTTCTCTAAAAGCAAAAAAATCCAAATTAGCATGTAAGTGTGGGTAATGAATGATCCCCTTATACCCTCATTTTAATCCTAAATCATTAACAAGGCTCCTAGCCTGGACATGTTTTTCCTCTGGCCCTCTCAGTGCATGGGGCCTCCCGTCCAGACAGGCCGCCCTGAGCACCTGCTAGCCACTCGCTGGGGGGCAGGACGGGTGCTTAGGAAGGAGCAATCAGACCAACTCTTCTTTGTAAATTCGACCATGGCTCAGTCATAGAGATCATACCCATTCAAGGGGGTCACAAATGGTTGTTAAGAGTTCACTGATAAAGACTTAAAAGAAGCGAATTTCTAATCATGAAATCTCAGGCACAGGCAATAATGGGGGGCTATTCAGAAGGATTCAAGGGCCTTCCCATCCCTCACCACCGGGTATAGGCTCTCATCTGCTCCACCCACGAGGACGTAGGCCCAGGTTTATGGTGATTCTCAACAGTCAACTTCGAACTAGCATTTGTCCAGCACCTACTTTACACACAGCACAAAACTGAATGCTGGGGGAGATTGTTTTTTAAGTGGAAAAAACAAAACAAAACACTTTTCCTGCAGGAAGTTTCAGTCTATCTGGGGATTCACCAAATATATGCAAAACAACTAGCAACTAGTAATACACACATTTAAAATAATATGTGAATAGTTCAAACTACCCCTAAATACTAAAGTACAGATTCATATCAGCAGCCTAAACTATGCAGAGCACAATTCAATGTCACCTCTTCCAAGAAGCCTTCCTTGACCACTCTGGCAAAATTTACCCCTGCCCAGTCACTTCTTCATTCCACTCCATTATTCATTTATATATTTTCTCTGGGACCACCACTCTCTGAACTTCTCTTATTTGTTTACATATTTATTATATACGTCAACATTATTAAATCTACTTGCAAGACACAATACATTAGTAGACTGCAAAATAAAGCTAATGGGTCACAACCAGACTTAATTTTTTTAAACAAAAAGTAGAGTAGAGGAAACTAGAGAATGGGATGGGATGGGATGGAATGGAATGGAATGGAATGGAATGGAATGGAATAGAATGGAATGGAATAGAATAGAATAGAATAGAATAGAATAGAATAGAATAGAATAGAAAAGAAAATATGAGAACACATCCCTGGATCCTTAGTAAGAATTGTGAATGTTGTTGGAAATATTCCATCTCATTGTTACGAATAGGATTAAGAGAGCTGATGGAAGGCCATGACAAGTATCAATAGGCTAATACAAGTCCTATCTTCTGCTATCAAACACTTCATTTGATTTTCTGACATACGATGTGAATATGACCATCACCATTACAGGACAATTAATAGAATCTATACTTTATGTTAACTCTATTCAGCTTTCATTATAAAGGATCTTTCTACAAGGATCTTATCAAGTGAGATATGCTCCAGGTTTGCATCAAATATGCATTTAATGACACTAGCATGCATTTTCCTTTAATAGGATTTCTCCTCCTATTAGAAAAGATGGCATGAAAATTAGAGGAATGCCCAAGTTCAAGCTCTAGATATCCACAACTAAAAATAGAGACAATGTGAAGAAAAATATTGACCCTGAGAGTCAGCTTCGACTTCTTTTAGAATGAGGGGCATTCTCAAAAGAAAAGAGAAGGCAGGACTTTATAAGGCAGATCATCAAAAATATTTTTTTCTGTGTCTAAAATCCAACCAAAGTGGCAAACTCCAATACATTATAACAGGACACTTAGAAACACAACATGCTGGACTTGTCAACAGCCCCTCAAAACATTTTTAAATGAAAACAAAAGACGAAAAATTATTGCACCATTTCCCAGTTACTCCACAGACTGCTAATGAGATGAGAAAATGGCTCGCCCAGATGTTGAAAAATTCTTCTTCTAACATGAATAGCTATAATGCATACGATTTTTAAGGCTAAATCAGCTGATAAATTAAAGTTGACAACTTTTTGGGATAATACTAGTTCTAGTCAAATCTGCACTATTGCAGAAGCTTCCAAAGGCATGCTTCTCATGTGGTTAAAAATAGAGAGCTTGAGAGCCATCCCAAAAGGAGCTCGGGTGCTGTAAGTTGTTCAACTCTCCTAGTTTATGCAAGATGACAAGAAGTGAGTGAGTGTGTGTGTGTGCGTGTGTGTGTGTGTGTGTGTGTGTGTGTGTGAATGTCGCATGTGCTTGATCAGATATATTTACAAAACTGTAAAAAAAATGTATTGTTGGTGAATATTACTGGAAAAATAATAAAGGAATTCAGAGTAATGGAGGCAGCAGACGGGGCTAGAAAACATAACAAAGCTATTAAAACATTGTTAAAAGCTACTCATCGCACTTGTCCTTAGAAAGTAGCATCAATGAGACTTGTACTTGGCATCTCTAGAAATAATTCTGCTGTTTCTCATGGAAATGTTAAAAAAAAAGAAACATGGTGAAGGTTGTTAAATTTATTAAAGAGAGCTCACAGAATAGCCGAAATATTGATGTGTTTTGTTCAAATCGGAGCTAAGCAGACCTTCCTGCTGAAGTCACTGAAGGTCATAGGTTGTCCTGTGGGGAGCCCAGGGGAAAGCATGGAGCAGGGTGACACTCACATTTTTCTAGTTGACAAGCAATCTCATTGTCCAAGATGATGTTTGCAATGTAGCATTAGTATGTTTAACTGATGATCTTAATCATTTTAATGAACTTAAATTGGTAACTTCAGGGAGAAAACAAGGATGAAATTCAGCAAGTCAAACGTATCCAGCATTGCACAGGCCTTTTGTGACAGCAAGTGGAAGCCACAGCAGTCACCCTAGTGCCTGTTTGTTCTCGTTATTGCTGCATCATATCAAAAAGTAGACATTAGTAAAAACAGGGACTGACATAAAATTAGAGATATTGTTACATTTTACTTCCCAGTTTCAAACTTACAATCACTATTTTACAGAAGAGAAGCTATAAGTATTAGGGAAAATTTCTCAGTTGAAAAAAAACAAAACTTTTTTTTAAAACTCTGAATTAGTAATTGACCTAAACGTGGTGCCCAAAAGAGGCACATGAATTATTGCAGCTTAATTCTTTGTTTGCACTAACAAATGCTCCCAAAACTATAAATTCATTATCACTTTAGAGTAAGATTGACAAAGAATTTCCATTGCTAGATTAAAAAAAGAACGCGTTGATATTATTACCATTCACAATAACCTATTTGTATGAACCAGGATTTTCAAACTTTAAAACTGATTAAAACAAAGGAGGGAAATCGTCTCCTGGGCTTATGGATGAAGTATTGTCCTCGTGTGTTCCGGACTGACATAAACTAAGCTGCAGACAGACACACCCTCATGTGTTAAGAAGCATCATGCCTAAGTCTTGTTTTTGGATCGCTTATGTGGGAATTGTCTTCCAAGTTTCGTTCAAGTACTAACGAGATCAGTGGTTAACGATAATAACAATGAATTGATCATTTGTGTTGTTAGTTTTTTTATATGATAAAAATGAGTGTGGTCCTACAAAACTTTTGACTGCTGTGTGGAGCAGGAGTGGGGAAGAGGCATGTCTCTCATCGCTGAGAGAACAGTCTTTCTTATTGAGGGCTGGAATTGAAAGGAAGTTCAAAGAGCATTGGTCAGCGTCTGCCCTCGCCCCAAACCAGCCGGTCAGCTGTAAACTCCGAAGGGGCAAGAGTCGGACCTGTCTTGTTCACCCCCAAGTCTGCAATGGTAGCACGTAGAATAGTGCCACGTCCAGAGTCAATCATTTTTTTTAAGAAGCCAGAGAAGCTGAGAAGATTTTATTGTCGCACAAGACTTGGTTGAGGAGTGGATAGAGAGGGGGCTAATGGATAACAAAGTAGTCTGACATCCAAGTAACAGGATGACCCAAAAAACCAGGGCTGTTCTGGGCAATAAAAGAAATTATTCAACTTTTGAAGGAGGAAGAGAGACAGAGCTCACTACTGGAATTGGGGAAAACATCATTTCAGTGTCTGATTCTCTATGGTCTTCCCATTATTCAACATCTTTGGGCTCTAGAGTTATCATTTAATAATATCGACCAACTCGTGTATTTTCAAGGATTGTTTCAATAAATATTTGCTGAACAAATGCACTAACCATACTGGAAAACCAAGAGTTTGTAGTCATCTTCCGTTTTGTGTTATCTAGGCATCTTTGACCATTTATCGATGAGGGGTTCAGCAAAGCGACAGGCGGTTCCTCTAAGGGCTGCAGGTGGCTGAGAACCAGGAAGGACTGGTCAATGCCTTCTGGGTTGGGACAGGACTATAGATGATGACCTCAAGTTCTGGGGCCTCGGGAGCCTGGGCTGGGGCGTGACTGAGGAGCGTGGGAGGGACCCCGTGCAGGTCCCATCGTGGCCTTGAAGGGAGACCATTGCTTTTCAAACTCAGTAGACAGCTGCTGTTTCTCCACTTCAACAGAACTTGCCCTCAGGCCTGCCAGTCCAGGTTGGTGACCTCTTTGGGAACAGAAAGAGATCGCCTAGTGCCCATCCCTCGTGCTATAGAGCTGGAGGAAGCACAAGGGAAGAAATGGGGGATGTGGAGGGAGGGGACCCAGTCAAATCTAGGTTAGCCTTTGTTTTCTTCTGATAAAATGGGGATAATATTTGTAGCTAACATACAAATGGTACGAGGATTAACTGAAATAATAAATGTGAAATGCTCAGCACTGTGCCTGACCCATAATATGCAACCCACCGTTATTAACTGTTACTATTACCAATAGGACATGTCATATTTGGAAATGGCAAATGAGACGTTACTTCTCTGTGCTTCGTTATACCCACCCGTTTCTCCTCTCCCATGCTGTCATATGCTACACACATTGCTCTCAGACAGAAAATAGATAACGCTGAGAATAAATGTTTGTTGAACGTCTGAATGGATTTATTTTAATCTCATAGTAGAGACAACATCTTGAAAGGCAGGACTTTCTGTTATTCTGAAGGCTGTCCGTCTCCAGAAAGCACAAGACAAGCGTGGAATTGTTTTTCTGGTTTTTGGCATGAGGCCCAGGACCCACCGAGTGAACCAGGGATAGCGGCCCATGAAAGCCCCTATGGCCAGTGCTGTTCAAACTGTGGGTCGAGACCTATTCTCGGATCATAAAATTGCTGTCCTGGGTTAAAACCAGCATTAAAAGAAGTGAAATGGAGTCCAACAGAAAACAGAGTCGTTGCAAGGAGTAAAGGAAAATACTGTTTCACGAAGCTCTTACTCCATTTGCGTCATGCGCACATTCTCCGCCAGGATGTGAAATGTGGTTTCCGTCGTAGCCACAGTCAGTGACATCTGCACATCACCAGGGAGGCCAGAGCAGAGGGCATGTGTGTCTCTCCTCTCAGAATGTCCCAGGGAGAAGGACAGCTCCTGGGAGAATTGTCATAGCCAGAATGCTGCGGGGAGAGCAGAGCAGCCGTGGTTCTAGGTCACCATGCAGAGCCCCGGGCACGCCGGCACGGTGCCGGAAGACCTGAAACGTCACTGCACCAGTAACTGGAGTCTGGACCACGGGCACGCAGGCAAGGGGAGGTGATGGTGGGAACTTGGACACCAGGGACTGATGCTGGCTCAGGACCATGAGACCACACGGGAAGAGTTGCCCATCAGTGGAAGCCGGTGTGGACCAAGGATCATGATGGGCCGCAAGCTACTTCCCTCCCCAAACCAGGGTGATGCCTAAGCTCCACCCTCCAGACCCATGTCTTCTGCAGCCACAGAGACGGACAGAGGCAGAGGGCATGAGGAGAAGGAAAGTCCTGAACAGCCACCCCAAAGAGGTCACGTCTTAATCCTGTTTTAAACACGACTGTCTGAGTTGATGTGGAAGTAGGAAGGCCACGCTTTCGGCAGCCGAGCAGACACTGGAGATTGGGTTGCTGGTCTAGGTCAGCTCTAGGAAACTAAAGCTGCATCCTTGCACAGCGGAGCTGTGACTGTATAAAATATCAAACCGGACGTGACAGCATCACCGAGGACTTGGGAGCTGGCCACGACCGAGTCATGAGCCGTCCCTAAAAGGGCAGTTTCCATGGAAAGATAAGGACAGCGCCGGATGGGGGATGGGGGGTAAGGACGGAGTGGGCAGAACAAGCTGCTCTGGGCACACACACTGGCAAGGCGAGGGGGTGTGGGGGAGCGTGACCCGCAGGCCTGAGTTCTGTTTAAGTGCAGAAACTTGGGGCTTTATGGGCAGAATTTGTGGGCACCTGAAAGGGGCTTACACATCCTGGGTCAAGTTCAGAGCCAGGGCTCAAGATCATTTCCAACGTGGAACACACTGGACACGCTGTCATTCGGGTGACAACTGGTAGAATTCGCCAAGGAAAGGTGATGTCACACACGCGGTACCTGCAGGGTGGTGTGTGAACGTGGGGGAAGGTGTCAGTAAAGATGTGTGTCTGATCAGGGCTGACCTTCTCCTTCTGTCTCCAAGCGCCATCGGGGACCCCTGAGAAGGTTCCAGAGCGCCTCCGAGGAGCATCGTTTGATGCTGTGGCTCAAACTCCTCCTCATCCGACACCACTGCGCCGTGGCTGCTGAGTTCCGCTGGCCCCAGCTTCCCTGTCCCAAGGGACATCCCCGAAGGGAACGCGCAAAG
Organism: Lyroderma lyra; assembly: GCA_004026885.1. NCBI lineage: Eukaryota > Metazoa > Chordata > Mammalia > Chiroptera > Megadermatidae > Lyroderma > Lyroderma lyra. The sequence goes on along the minus strand of PVJL010007781.1, from coordinate 23,817 downwards.
GGCGAGTTCAAAAACGAGGCAAGTGACCTTTGCAAAACAAGTGTCGCGAAGCCTGACCTTCCCCGGAAAACAAGAGCCGTCTGTCTCGCCCTGGCCCGCGCTCTGCTCTCCCCACCCTCACCCGCCTGGGCAAAGGCATCTCTGAGCGGGAGGCCGTGACATCACTTCCTGCGGGCGGGTCGGGGTCACCCACGCTGCGCAGCTTTTGGCCACCGACCCCAGGGGAAGTGGGGCACCGACCGGAGAGGGGCACGCCCCCAGGCTCACCGACGTCCTCCTCCTCCGGCTGGCTTCCCAGGGCCGGGTCTCAGGCGTCCTGAGGAAGTGGGCCCTGCAGAGGGCCTGGCGTCTGCAAGCGGCTTCCCTCCGCTCCTGCAGAAGCGACGAGGAGCTGCAGGAAGGCGGGACGCCACCAGGAGGCGCCACAAGACCGCGTTTGTTTCCGCAGCCGCGCGCGCTGGTGACGCGACCCCACAGCTCCCCCAGCTGCCGGCTGTGCGTGTGTTTAGCCGGGTGCTCAGTGAGGAGAATGGGGGCGCAAAGACAGCAGTCTAGGGGAGAAAAACAACATCGAAACCCCTACGCTTACAAAATAGCTCACCAGAGGGTTATTTTTCTGAACGCCCGTTCACGGAGGAGCTCAGAGCTAATAAGGAGCAGAACTCCCTGGGTACCATTCGTCATCTTCCGATCATCAGTCCGTTAGCGCAGGAAGCGTCGGCCTGCCCACGTGTCTGCCCCCTGAAAACGCACCGAACTGCGCATGCGGCATGCGGTCTGCGCTGCTCTAGGAATCGGATTCGTACATTCCTTTTCCTTCATAATCAGAAATTTGACGGGTGCCTACGAGGGCCACCCCGTGAGCTAGGTACTGAGGATACAGCCGTGGACCAGACCGGCAAGACCTCTGTCCTCGCACCCAACTCCCGTTTTGTGTTGGCAAAACGCAATTTCTGCAGCTCTTCCATTCCGCATTCCATGACTAAACCCTTCTTTTGTCCCTCCCTCACGTGTCTCAGGACGGGATAATAAAGTACAGTTAATCCACCCAATTAGATGCACACACGTGTTCTGGAGTAGGGTTGTGACATGCTTCCCAGGACTTGGTCATGAAACCTTCAGGGGTGCCACGGAGCAGCGTGCTGTGCAATAGCCAAGCCTCTCCTTATCCGTCACCGCCTTTTTTATGTGACCTACCAGGGCCAGGACCCGCCATCTGAGATGTGGGTCACCCCAGGGGCCGAGAAAGCAGTGGTACTCGGAAGACCGAGACTGAAATACTCATCTGGAGAAACTAAAAAGAGAAGTGCTCCAAGACGCCACGATCCCAAGACGGTGGAAAAACTCCGAATGTGAGGGTGTGGCGTTTTTAAGCGCTGCCAAACTTATTTCTCCAGCCAAGTCAAACATGACACAATGGAAGTTAGCTTCCAGACTCCCCACATGAGAAGGAAGAAATTCTAGACTCAGTGTGGAAGTCACGGTTGGGTCTGGGAGTTGTCTGGCTGGATCGGCCGGAGGGCGGATACGCTTTGCACGCGTGAGAGCGTGTTTCAGGAAAGGCTATTCCTATGGATGCAGAGCAGCAGTGCTGAAAGAGGTCATTTATTCCATCTGTCATGGAGAGATGCGGGAATCCAGCCTGCAAAACAGAGGATCTTGCCCAAGATCACAAGACTCTTTATTATTGACAGAACTAAGACTCTCATTCAATATCCTGCCTCCTAGCTCACAGCGCCCGTCTATTTTATCTGTCCTACAAGGGCTACGGGGGCTCGTTGCCTTTCTTATTTGGATTGGCTTGATTTTCCTTGACATTGTTGTATTGGTTAAATGGGACGGGGACGGGGGTGTCTCCTTCCCCAACCAAAGATATGTCTTACCTGAAACCCGTGAATGTCACCTTACTTGGCAAAAGGAATCTTTGCAAATGTAATTACGCTAAGGATCTTGAGATGAGATTATCCTTAATTAGGGTGCTCCCTGAATCCAATGACAGGTGTCTTTCTAGACATTTGCAGGGAGAAGACACACAGAAAAGGCGATGTGAAGACAGGAGCAGAGCCTGTCTTCTACAAGGTGAGGAAGGTGAGGGTTGTCAGCAGCCACCAGAAGCATGGAGAGACAGGCATGGAATGCATTTTCCCCCAGAGCTTCCAGAAGGAACCAGCGTGGCTAACACCTTGATTTTGGACCTCTGACTTCTGTGAGAGAATAAATTCCTATTGTTTTAAGCCACTGACTCTGGGGAAATTTGTTACAGCCGCTGCAGGAAACTGTGTGTATGTGTCACTCTGCTCCCTTTGTGCCATCCATTGTTCACCTTGGAAAGGGAGTCTTAGCACAGTAACACAGGTTATGAGATGCCAGCACTATTGGCAGAAGAAAGATTGCTTAGGGATGATGCTTCTAGAAGAATCCAGAAATGGTGGGCTTCTAAGGAACGGCAATCAGCACTACGTCCTCAAGAAGGGCCTCCTAGATGCCCAGAAGCTGTCTCCAGGATGACCCAAATAGAGCCAAAGGACAAAGACAACAACTGTTTTCCCCACCCTAGATGCTGAGTGTGGTCGTGACTGGCTTTATTAGAGCCATGCTCTCCCTGCTGATGTCCTATGTCAGTGTCCCTCTCCAGCTGTGATGGAGCTTGGCTTATGGACCAGTGTCTGTGCCCCTCCTAAGATATATGTTGTAGGCCTAACCCCCCACTCTACCTCCCACCCCCTGATGGTATTAGGAGGCAGGGCCTTTGGGGGCCTGAGGTCATGAGGGTGGGACTCCATGAGGGGATTAGTGTCCTTATAATGGGGCAGAGACCTGAGGACACACTCTGTTTCCCTGTCCCGTGAGGACACAGAGAAGGTAGCTGTCTGCAAACCAGGAACGTGGCTCTCACCAGATGCCAGCAGTGCCGGCACCCTGACTCCAGACAGCCTCCAGGACAGAGCAAAAAGGGTCTGTTGTTCAAGGCACCCCATGTTTTGTCAAAGCAGCCCGAGTGGAATCAGACGGACACGAGAGGCACTTGGAGTTACCTCAGCACTTTCTGCAGATCCACGCAGTGATCGTGCACTTCACCACCTCGGTCTCTGTTTGGTGGGGGGCTTTTCTGGTGGGTGGAAATTTAAAATAAAAATGCGATTCTAAGGAATATCATAGGGCAAATCTCTTGTGCAATGGGGTGCCTTAAGTTTGATTGTCCGTCTCCTGGGGTTATTGGCAATTATCTGGATGGGAAACGGGGTTGTCCTTTCGGTAGGGTGCCTCTTTGTGTTCCTCGGCGCTGCAGAAAATAAACACACGACTTTAATTTGTTCCCCAAAAAGGAGATAATAAAAAGCAAGCATTCAGGGCTCATCGGGTTGTTGGAAGGGCCAGCAAAGAGCTCCTACTGTTTGTGAGTTTGTTTGTCTGTCTTCGTAGTTTCTCTGGGAAATATACTCAAGACCGTAGCTGCCCTTTCGGTGGCACATTCATTCCAAGGGCCCAAGGGATTGGTGCGTTTGCTGAACCTGCCTCGTACCCTCAGCACATCCCCGGGCCGTGGCACCCCCAGGGCCGGGCTCAGGGCCTGGCTCGGATAAGCCAGTGGCATCGTCGGTTCTAAGGAGCGCAGGACAGCGGATATCAAACTCGTTTGGAAGCGGGGGGGCCTGATGAACTCAACTCCAGTTCGAGCCCAAACCGAGGTTCACACATGTCAGAGGATGTACCCAAACGGCTGGGTGGATGAGACTAGTCCCTTTGCAGGTTTGTTGTCCGGGGCTGAAAGAGAAGGGAGGACGCGTGGGGTCCACGGGTGGGAGCCAAGATGAAAGGCCAACGTGGGATTCGTCCCCAGCCCGGCCCCTGAGCTCGGCGTCTGAGCCCTGCAGGAAGGGCCACAGCTGTGGGTGGTCTTTATAAAGGGCTCGTGGGACCTGGGGCAAGAGTAGCATGCTTTCACCCCCAGGGGACCAGCACGTCACAAGCAGCTGGACAGGCGGGCCAGGACAGAGCACTCATGGATTGGCAGCTTTGGGCCCTAGATTTAGTTGCCCTTGACTCAGATGTTGGAATTCTGACTGCGGAGGCTAGAAGTTGGGGCACTGGTGGGGGGGGCACCTTCAAGAGGCCTCATGGACACAGAACATTGGATAGGCCGAGGGCCAGAGACAAGGGGATGTACCCGGGGGAAATCTGTGCACTGACTCTGATAACGGGGTCACCATTCATAGGAACGTGTGAGATATCTCAGTGGCATCTGGGAAGGGCTTTGTTGAAACAGGTAGAAGGTTCTCGTTGAGCATGTGGCAAAAAGAGTCAGTGAGTTGGGTTACTGCCGTTAAGGTGACCTCCCTCTGTACCCAAGAAAAACCAGGGTTGAAATCACACCTGACCTGTCAGGCCGTGGCTTTCAAACTGTGTTCAGCAGTAGCCTAAGTGCCGTGAGGCAGCGCTCGGTTGAGATCTTGGGACTTGGGGAGTAGCTCGTGGCAGGTTCTGGGTTCCAACACCGAGTCAACCGCGACAGACACTGTGTCATCTCTTTCCCCTATGGTGAAAAAGGTCTCGTAACTTAACCAAAAAGGTCCCTCAAAGATTGAGAGAAAGGTCTTGAACAGCCCCCTTTTACAGTTACCCGGACGAAGCCTGGTAACTTGTACATCGCAGATTTTTCAATGAATTCTATATTTATTTGTGAATACCATCTAGTCAAAAGAGAGTCTGAAGTGATAATAACTTCTTCTTAATGGATGAGACCAGAATAAGTGACTTATTTCTAAAAATACATCGAAAAGAACAAAGCAATTTCAATATTAAGTGTTAGGCATACTGTTTTAGTTCTTTTGCACAGACCAGAAACAAACACGCACAAATCTTAATGTGAGACATTTATGTTGATTCTTCTCATTGGAAATAAGCAAGACAGTAAAAAATCATGAATACATGTGTTTCTAACTATATTTCAAAATTATTGCTGGTTGCGTGGGCCTGTTGAACGGTTGTTGGCTAACTTTCCACGACAAGAAAGAATAACGACCAACTGATAAATCATGTTTCTTGTACGCACTTCGGTGAACAGAGATTATCATTGATTTTCAAAAGGGGTTTGAAAGGGTAAAACTCTGCTAATAAATAAAGACAGTCTGAATGTTAACAGATTTGAATGTCACTAGCCTAACACTTCATAACATGGAGGTTTAACAAGTGTTTTCCTCCAGGCGAAAAGGTTACAGCGAAAATAGTTTTGAACAAGCACAAGGAAAAGACTTGGTTTTCGTTTTTCTCTGTAAGAAGCTAATGGACCATTTGCTAGAACCTTCCCATTTGTGTAACTGTGTCTGACCAGATGGGCTTGCTCTAGGGCAAGGGCATTCTTTTGTGTCAAAAGCTGGCCAGATCAACACATTTGAAAAAGACTTAGTCATAAATCTACCACATCACCTCTGACTTGAGCTATGCTGCTGAGCAAATAGAAGCATGAGCGATCTTCTAGAATGTTCTTGACTTGGAAGACTTTGAAAGGTGGATGAAGGTCTCTGAAGAGCCCCCTCACCTGATAAGGTTTCTCTGTTTTGTTCAGCACAGATCACGGCTACGAGATACTGCTCCGAAAGGGGCGCGTTGCCCCCTAGAATTCCGGATCACGGCCAGTTGCACCACAGCTGGGGGCGGAGGGGTCACTGGAATCAGAACACACGGCCCAGACGCCGCCTTCCAAGCAGGTGAAGCCCTGCACAGGGTCTGATGGGAAGGGGCTGAACGGGGAATCCAGTTTCGTGAGTTCTTGGCAGCGTGGCTCACTGTTAGGGGGAGAAGAGCCGCTCACAGCCAGCCCCCCCTGAGGCGTGAGACTGGGATTAGACCCAAGTCCTGGGAAACTGAACTGGCAGCCTCCAGGCGGCTGGAACGCAGGCCGGGCCGACCCCACTGCCAGACGCCAGGGCCCGAGGGCCCGGGCCGACAGCCTGGCTATGCACTGGCTTCTGTTTTTGCTGTTTTTGCTGTTTTTTCCGTTTTACAGCCGGCATCGAAGGCGGTGCTCCCGGTGCTCCCGCCACAAGCAAACAGCCGCGCGGAGGGGCTTCGCATCGCTGTCTTGTGGGAGAGAGCAAGGTGGCCTCCGGGCTGGGCTCTGGGCGTGGAGCCGGGCAGTGTGGGACAGGGGCTGGGCAGCACTGCGAAGCACAGGGCGCGCTGGGCCCAGAACGCCCTGAGTTTAGAGGGGCCCAACGTGAGCGGGACATTTCGCGGATCAGGTGGCCCTCTGGGCCGGCACCCCCAGAGCCCCTGACGGCTCCTGCGTCCTGAGAACGCGCTCTCATTGAAAAGCCGCCACCAGCCTTCCCCTGGCTGGAGCCAGGCAGGTGAGTTCTGCACAGCGGACCGCACACCCTCCCAAGCGTGTTTGAACCCTTTGGAGGGGCTGGCGGAGGGAGCGTTCGCCTTCCCATTTCCCCCCGTAAGTGGACCACATCTTTGCTTGTGTACATTCCCCCCACCCCGAGTCGGGGAACCAGGCCCCCAAACATGTCAGCAAGAAGGAGTTTCCTCGTGTAAAACCTCTTCAGGCCCACGTTGAAACGGCGCTACATGTAAATGTGCAAAATCACCTCCCGGTCTGGCCTTTTCATTTTCATCTGTCCAAAAGGCAAGAATCCAGAAGCTGCTCCAAGTCCCGGGTCTGCAAGCAAGTCCCTTTGGCCGTCTGGAACCCGTGTCCGCCATGCCACCTACCCGCCTGGAGGACGAGCCAGGACCCCTTTCGGCTTCCTGCTTGCAGCTGCTGGGAGTGCTTGCACGCTGCTCGGCTGGGCCAGCCGCGCAGGGGACTCGGGAGCCGCTGCCAGCGCTGGCATCGCACAGCACCAGGATTTGCAAACATGTTGAATTGCTATTTTACTCAATAAATGGGACTCACAATAGAGAATAGATTTGGAAGTTCCATCGAGTTTGTTGATCCTGTTGCAGCGGGCTGGGTAAAGCTATTGGGCTTTGCTTACGAAGGCGTCAGCGTCAGGAGGAAGCCAGAGGCGTTTCTGCCTTGCTTTCCCAGCCTACTTTAAGTGCTCAGAGTGTACCCAGGCCACACCTCGCCCTTGAAGACCTCCTCCCTCAGCACTAACTCCATAGTTCAGGTCAACTAGGCTCATTAGGGCCTTATTTCCAAGTCTCTGTGTCACTCATCAATGCCACTTTCCTATGTGTTCTAAGAAAAAATATATGCATATATTAATAGGCACATGTATAATATTTAGTGGAACTATGTACATGTATGTGCACATACATATGCGTGTGTATATGTATGTGTGCGCATGTATGCATGGACATTGTCAGGGCTGTGCCTTCTCCATCAGCTAAGAGCTCTCCAAGGACAGCAAGCTGTGTCTCCTTCAGCCTCAGAGGTTCATGGAATGGTGCTCTGCCTTCCCCATCACTCAAGAGGCACCCTCTTATCCTGAGACTGGGAGCTCCCTGACCAAGAGGGCTCAGGGGTGAAGAGGTGGCACTTTTTGTTTGCGACCATGAATGGGCAGAGGGCCCTGAGCCCAGGACAGAGCTCACGGGAGGAGGAAGAAATGACACGCTGGCCCACACAGTAGCTTCATCTGTGTACTTCGCCAACGTTTTCTGTCTGAGCAAAAGGGTGTGGTCATTCTAAGGCGGCTATTTCCCCCACGTCAACAGGGTACGCACTTGGGTACAAAAGGAAATTGTACGAGAAGTGTCTCATTTCTGCAGTTTGAAAGCAGGTAATGTCTGCAGTCTGGGTGTCTATTTACGCTGCTTTTCAGCAATAAAGGGGGTAGCATTACCTTAATGACCCATTCACCTGAAGGCAGGGAGGATGCAGAAGGCATCAGAGAAGAGGCATTTACTCTGATGAACCTCTTTCCCCAAACAGCGTAGGATCGACACTGTTCGCCCAGGAGACTTTTTTTTTTTTAATTTCTAAAAATATTTCCTGGTTAGAACATGTGATCTGACGCACAGGCCCCCTTTGGGCGGTGGCTAATGACACCTTGAGTCCCATCCCTGTCAGAGAGGAGGGAAGGGAAAATGACTTGGAAAGAAGGAACGTTTTGCAAGGTGACAAGAAAGAAAAGAAAACAACCCACCAAGTAATTGGGAGGCAGAAAATGGCATAGTAATTTGATCTGTCTGGGTGCTTCCAGAAAAGGGAGTGCTCCATCAGTGGGCCCAGGGCAGCTCTGCTCCTGGACATGGCTCGGTTTGGCCTTCTCCTGTCGAAGAGCCCTCCGCACGTTCCTGACCGAGGCTCTGCCCTCTTCTAGCAAACAGGAGCATTTCTTTCAAAAATGGCTTTTTTTTTTTTTGGACACCTGTTCGAAAGCTGCCAGATGAGAAGCCACGCCCCCTGTCACCCCCACAGCCACGGGGCATTGTCCTTGGCTTGGAAACCTCATCTCAACGTGCACTTTGAAAAGGACCCGGGGACAGATTCAAGGGAAGATTTTTCTTTTCATAGTTATGACCTGAGGCGTATACAGTTGTGTGGGGGATTTTGTTTGTTTCGTTTTTGGGTTTTGGTTTTTCTTCCATCATCAACAACTAGCATTCACAATGCAAGCAGGTGCCTTTGCTGGGACTGAAAATGCTTTGCTGGACATTAGTAGTGGGGACTGGGGATATGGACACACAGTGAACTCATTGATTCGGCACAGCTAAATCTCACTCTGATCGTTCTGACCTTTGAAGAAAGGGTTGGATCTTTTCACTTTTTTCTTTTTTTAACCTGTTTATACAGGTAAATTGAAAGGGTAGGCAAGATCAGAGGAGGCACGCTCCGTCCATTTGGCATGCTTCAAAGGGCTGTAGGAGATCGCCGGCATGGCAATGGGCTTATCTGTTGATGAACCTGGCTCCGCAGAACCCTAGAACCACCTCTGGGAAACCCTAGGAACAGCTGACTCCATTACAGCCATGAAACTAAAAACACTTGAAAGGGACTCCGACTTTAAAATGACTTTGTAATGCAGGTTGCAATGAAGCTACAGGGTGAGTGCGGGGCGAGAGTGTGGCTGCAGAATTCTGGGGTTCAAATCCTGGCTTACTCCCTGTCTGAAAAACATAGGTGAAATTGCATTAACATCTCAGAGCCTGAGCTGCCTCCTCCTTTGTAAGAAGTTTCTCTCTCTTTTTTTTTTTAAGTGTCAGTATTTATTTATTTATGTGGGTGGTTCCCTGACTGGGAATCGAACCCAGGTTCACAGCGTTGATAGCACCGAAGCCTTAGCCGCTACACCACCAGGGAGCTCCCTGTAAGAAGTTTCTCATCCGCCCAGAGTCAAGATTATTGTCAAAGTGCTTTGCAAACTGTGAAATGCTGGATAAATGGACTTTGTTCTAGCCACACTGTCATTAGATAAGATCTTTGCATCTGAATTTCCCTCAGTGTAGCCCAGGAATCTGAATTTTTAAACACGGTTCCTTAAGTGTTGTGCCATCAGTCTCAGGAGTCAGTAAGGTGTAGCCCCTGGACTAGTGCCTGGGAACTTACCGGAAATGCAGATTCTCAGCCATCCGCCCTCTCCTGAATCAGCAGTGCTGGGGGTCAGTCAGGTCCTGCATCCGGGGTTTTAAGGAGCGCTCCAGGTTGACTCTGAGCCCAGCAAGATGGAGAACCGCTGGTCTAGGACATTACTTCTCGAGGTATAGTGTTCAGACAGGTCACTTGGAGGTCACTTTAAAATGCCTGGGATGTGTGGATGGGAGTGGCAAGGAGATTCTGATTGCCATGGAGGTCCCAGGTGACACCGAAGCTGCCCAGCAGACTTTAAATGGCCATGACCTGGAAGATACCTGCTCTCCTTGGCAGAAAGGGTTTGTGACCTTGCAGGGCCACCTCAGGCCAGTAGTTGACAAGAGGGCAGAGAGAGATTTCTCCTCCCATACACGTCTGGCAACTGGGGAGTGGAACAGGAGTAGGAGGAGCCCTTCAGAGTTGCCCAAGGGTCCCTGTGCCCAGTGGATAATGAGGAGGTATGGACTAGAAGGACGATAGGACGCTGTGGCCCCGTCTGGGCTACCCAGCTATGTGGTTGGGGAAGGGGGAGCCCCAGAACTCAACTCAGTGCCTTCTTTAGACTCTTTTTACGGGGCGAGTTTTTGCTAGAAGGAAGCTGGGTCAGAGTTCCCACCAAGATCATTTTTTAAACCCCGTGACCCAGCACTCCGCTCCCCACAGGAGCCTGCACTGGGGAAGCTGGGGCCCCAGAAAACTTTGACTTCAGACTCATGTGGCTATTTCCAGTAATGAGAAAACATAGATATTGTATGCAAACAAGGAGGTGCGTTTGGCAAAGCCTCCGCCCCCCGCCCCCGCAATCCCGCGTCCCTGGGCCCCAGCGCCCGGCTCACTGACACGGCCCTCGTTGGAGAACGAGGCGTTGAGAGGAGGTTCTTCTAATGGGGAGAAGCATCTTCTGGGTTTTAATGAGATCATTTATTGTCTCTTTGCTCTGACGAAGATTGTAAATGTGACTGGTGAAATATAAAGAATAATTAGTCCCAGAGGTGACTCCATCCCCTACAATATGTCTTTTCTTCCTCCGAGCCTGTTGAAAAGTTTACTGCTTCCAGATGCGCCTGATTTCAACAGTTAAGAAGCGCCGGTTCCTTTGGAGCTGCAACCTTGTCGGGGGGCAGCTTGTTTCGGAGAAAAGGCTTAAGCCAGAGCGATGACTCCTGAAGAAACAGCTGACGTGGGGGGAAATCCAGCCAGAGCAGAGCTGTGCTGGCCTCCCTGAGGCCTTGACCCCTAGCGGGAGGTGGAGGAAGGCCCAGGTCAGTCCCCATCTCGGTAGCCACTTCTCCCTAATTAGCTGTTAAGGAATCCAGCAGCCTCTCTGAAGGAGACATGTGTGAGGAGTGCCTCCTCAGACCCTGCCAGCCCTCCTGCAAGCCGGCAAGTCCCAGCCCAGCCGGGAACTTCCGGCTCTCACTGAGCTTGGGACAGGCCTCCGCCATGCCAGCCACCGTGTGGAGAGGCCCCTGGAGCCCACACGTCTGTCTTTGATAAATGCCGGCCACTCCTTTCTTAGAGACATAAGCTCTTCACTCCCTGCCAGTTGCCCAGTAGCTCGGAGAGAATCCTAAGAACGATGCTCCCCCAGGGACTGCAGGGTCCAGCCCTGCAGTTTCCGACGGGAGAGAAGCTGATGTCGTGCAAGAGCTGCTCTCTCCTGCCCGAGGCCCTCTGCAGCTGAAGTTTGCCCCTTGGGGGGCATGGCCGGATGTGGGCCTCAGGAGGCTGGAGGGAGGCAGCCTGGCTGAGGAGCCCCAGGGCCTGGGCTCCCCGCTGGCAGGAGGGCACAGCATAGGGCAGAATAGACGCTTGTCTGTGAAAAGGGACCGAGGCAAGGGGGCTGGGGGTGGGGGAGCCTCATTCAACTTTGCCTGAGTACCAGCAGAGGGCGCGGACGTGAAGGAAGGTGTGGGGGGTTATGGGGGCGCAGAGAGCACGGCTAATGCAGAGGAAGCGCCCACTCCCTGCAGGAAGACTATACAGCAGTCACGTCCAACCTGTGGCTCAGAAGACCCCCACACAGATTCTTATAACATGATGAGACTTTTTGGTGACCCTCCTTTTTAGCTCATCGGCTATCGTTAGTGTTACTGTATTTTATGTGGCCCAAGACAAGTCTTTTCCCAGTGTGGCCCAGGGACGCCAAAAGGTTGGACATCCCTGCTAGACAGGGACCCCCATGGGTGGGGGGGAGAGTGGATGGGTCAGGGGACCCCAAGTCTTTGAAAGCGATGACTCTCCCTCTTCCCACCCTCACTCATTACCCTCTCCTCTCCACTCTGCCTTTGCTGGGGTTCCTCAAACCTCTATGTCTTAGCTTGGGCTACCCTAAAAGCAGGCTATGATCTGGGGTGGGGGGGGGTACAAACAGGGCTGATATCCATTAGGATTATCCATGCTGAGGGCCTATAGTACTTGGGCGGGGGGGGTTCATGAAATATTTTTCTTGTAGACACAGAAAAAAATAAATTTTAGATCAAACTGTTTTATACATTTAATATTAGTATTTTCATCTTCATACCAATGCAGTCATTGAGTGTGTGTGTGTGTGTGTGTGTGTGCGCGTGTGTGGAAGGCACTCATGGCCACCAGGCAAAAGTGGCCCTGGATACAGTCCTGTTGTTACCTCCTGTAACAATACAGAAACCGAGGCCCCGAGAGGCTACGTGACTCGCTCCAGTCCCCAGCTAAGGGCTGTGGAGTCAGGACAGCAGCCGCTGCCGTGTGACTTCCGCGGCACTTGCTTTTCCCCGTGGTGGGAGAAAGTGGACGGACTCGGGGGGGGCGGCCGGGAGGACAGTTTTGGGGGGCAGGGGGTGCTGTGCCGTTTCTCGTGGCTGCTGTCAGTCCTCAGAAGCGGGACCAGGGAAGGCAGCGGCGCCTGCGGCAGCCAAACATCTGCAAACAGCCCTCGGGGCGCATCTCTGCAGACCCTGCTCCATCTGCCCTGGCCAGATGCGGATTTGTGGCTTTCCTCCTTGGCTTCTTTCCCCAGCTTGTCATCCCTTCTATTCTGAGACGGAGCTGAAATGTTTCCAACAGGGCCCGTGGTGGACACCCAGAAGTCAGCAGGGACTCCCAAAGGAAGTTAAGGCCGGAGAAGGGGGCCAGGGAGAGGGAGAGCGGCCTAACTACACAACACTCAATCCTTTCTCACTCACACGTGGCCTGACCACTGGTGGACCGGCTCCAGGAAAATCTGAACCCGACTGAGCCTCCCTCGGGCTGTCCAGGCCGGGTCTGCATGTCTCCCCGCTCTCCCCCCAGGGTCGAGCTGATTTTTTCTGTGTCAGAGCTGCGGGCAGTACTCACAGACTTGGTTCCTCTTGTCGCAGCCGCAGAAACTTAAGCTGTGTGACCTAGAGCCAAACGCACACCTCTCTGGTTTTCAGTTCCCTCATCTGGGAAAGGAAAAGGCTGTTGGGTTTGATGGTCTTTGAGGTTCTACTAATGAAAGAGAGAACCTGTGTTTCTAAGCTGGTGAGTCTAGAAAGGTCAGGCTGTTGCTTTAAAAATCAGTCCCCAAAGTCCCACAGGCCCGGAACGCCCCCTTAGCGAGTGCTCTGTTGAGGACAATCCGGCGGGATAACCGAGGACCCCGGGCTTTAGCGGCCATTCGCGGCCCAGAGCGTCTGCCACAGAGACCCGGGGCGATGGCGGCCCCTCCCGGCGGCCCCTCCCGCCCTGGCCTCGAACGGCTCGGGCTCGCGGAAGTCGCGCGTCCTTTCTTTCTTTTCCCCTCGTTAGCCGAGCTGAAATCTGATCGTGGAAAGTCTGGGGTGGGTCTCAGGGCCGGCCGGCTCGGGCTCCCAGCGCCTGGGGCGATTCCTGCTGGAGGAACTGGGACCGGGCCCGCGCTGGGGCGGAGGTCGGACACGTCGGGAACTGGCCGCTCCGTCTCCCCGCAAAGCCCGAGAGGGAGTTAATTGCGGGGGCGGGGCGGGGGGAGGGGGCCGGGGGAGCGGAATGACACCTGACAGCTCCGGAGAGTCCCCCAACCCCCTCCGCCAGGGGGTGGTCCTGCTAATCCCCTTCGCGAGAGGAAGCTAATTGCTGCAGCCAGAGCCGGTGGGATGAAAGCCAGCGTGGACCCACACCCACCAGGCCTGGAGTCATGGTATTTGCTGCTAAATTAATATAATTATATTACCTAATGCAAAAACCACGTTAAGAACTCCGGCTCTTGGCTCCAGCTAGGAGCTTCTGATGGGTTAAAGGCAACATCTTGGTTTAATTCCCCCTCTTTTTCCCATCCTCCCCCCCCACCCCCCACCAGCAACTACAAATGTCAGAAATAAATTATCGAAACCAGATGTAAGGTTTTGGGTGCACATTTTCGGGCATTTCTGCGCTAACAGATGCCTTGTATTAATAATGTACAGTTGTGACAGGAAATATGGTTTAGAGTCCTGGAAAAACATGAAAGCTAATTCCATTACCCCTTTTCATGGTACCTACTTCTTCTCAAATGCTCGACTGGTTTGGATTACAGCGAAACTTTAGAGGGAAAACCATTGGGTCCGAAATGGTAACTTAGCTGTGCTGTGCAGCCTCTCCCTCCAGCAGCACCCACCTTCCCAGGCACCTGCAGACCCACATTCCGTGAGCAAATCACCAGACATGAATGAGAACAGCTGGACCGGGTCACTCCCTGGGGAAAAGGGTCCCGAGTGTTTCCCACTCTCCCGTTTGGGAGGACTCAGCTGACAGGAACGCAGGGCGGATGATCCCAGCTTGGCCCTCTGGCCTGGGACCATCCCTTTAAACCCTGCCGACCCCCACAACACTTCCCTTGGAGCAAAAGTAAAAACAATAAAACACTTTTATGCTCGAGGAACCAGATAAATCCTGGTAATTGATCTCAGGAGAGGGATTATTAAGGGTCTAAGTGCAATGCTTCCCAGAACCGGGGGTGTAATAAGCATGAAGCCAAACAAATGCACAATTTGTTATCTGCATTTCATCACTTGATGCATTGCAAGCAACTGGCTTGAAAATGGCTTTTCTCCAGGAGGGGAGAAGGCACTCAAATAGCTGTGACACATCCATCGGCAGTTCCGCCCTGCTGCTGAGCAATGTCTGCACTCACCACATCTCCTGCAGGTAAGCACAGTCAGGAGGGTCAGAGTGCTCTGCTCGATTCTTTTAAGGGACAGAGTCCTCTCCACTTTCGGCCGCAGTGCAATGCAAAATGTGAAAGCTTCCCCCACTGTAACCTTCCTCCTATGAAGAAACCTCAAGGACATCAGCAGGGACCTCCTAACTGTCCTGGACCTGTGCATGAGAAAGACATTTCCCATCCTGGACACAAACTTGTTTAGAAGGAAAAAAGGGATATCTACCAGTTCAGTCGGGTGGGACCAAGGAATCCCAACATCCCAAATAACAGCTAACATTTACTGAGAGCTCGTGACATGCCAGGCGCAGTCCGGCCTGCTCACAGGGCTTGTGTCAGCCCATCCTAACGAAGCCCTAGAAGGTGCAGTACAATGACATGCCTTGTTCACAGATAAGGAAACTGGGTTTTAGGGGTGCAGAGTCACTGCTGAAAGTCACAGAGTTAGCGACAGAGCCAGTATTCAAATCCATCTGATGCCAAAGACTGATTTTAACAACCTCCGCCATGATTCACCCAGATGGGTAAGGAAAACGGTTCCTGAATCATCGACAAATCCAAATTGTGTCATTCTTTTAGGCAAACTTTTTCTTCAGGCGGGGCGTGCTGCTGTCATCCAGAATGAATGGACAAGAGGCCACTCTGTAGACGGGTTGTGTTCACAGCACTGATAAAACTGGGAGTGGAAGGAGCTACGGACCATCAGGAACCAGAGTCCTGGCTGTAAGCTTTAGCCCTCACGGCCATGAAATCAAGACAATCTGTCTCTTCGTTTAGTGTCTTGACCTTGCAGGTTGACATGATAATACTTGTGAAGATCGTGGGAAATAATGGCTCTTCGATTTTTGACAAATACTAAGTCAATGGCTGTGTGGTCTTCAGCACATTCCTTTCTCTTTCTGATCGTCACGGTCTCGACTGTAAAACTATGGGATTGAATGAAAGACAATACACACACACACACACACACACACACACACCCGCTCTGAAACTGGACATTTCCAGCAATGGTGCTGTGGCCAAGTTCAAAGCGGCAAAAGCCGGGCAATGCCCCCCGAGAGGGTGGAGCTGTTTCAATGTCTGCACGTCCGGCCCGTGAAGTGTATGTGGCCGAGAACGCGGAAACTCAGAGCTGTGCCAGGTAACTCGGGGGCCTTTCTATGGGGGAGGAAGGTAAGATGGGGGGGCAAGGCATGTAGGTGGTCCCACATCTGCAGCACAGCGACCGGCATGCCCCGCAGTGTACGAGGGCTGTCCGGAAAGTATCCGGCCATGCCATGTGACAAGGTGAGGCTGACAATGGCTGGATTTTGTTGTCCGCACAGCCCTCGTGTGGTCAACATAGAAGTGTACGTATCGGCTGCACATGCGCATTGGAGTGACGACGTGTGTGGGGACGAGCTGCTTTCAGATGGGCCGGTCATGAGTTGTTTAAACCGTTTTCGTTTACACTCTGCCCGGAGGCCGGGCGCTGCTCGTGTGCACGTGAGTCCTCGCCCAGGGACGCTCCCACGACACGTTGGCTGTAGGTGACCGAGCATAAATAGCAAGTGCCCTGAAACGTATGTAATGTATGTCACCTACACTTTGATTTAAAAATAACCAACTAAGTACCTTTCGTTTGAGGAGTAAATACTCCCCTTCCCTCTGATAACGCTTCCGCTACACGTTTGCCTACGAGGCCCTTTCCTCATCGGAAGGAAACCTGTTTTGCTCCCCCCTGGGGCTTCATCGGTGCCCCACAAAGACGAGGTGAGGGTCTGTATGCAGGTGCTGGCCTGGGGGACAGGTGAGGCAGCAGTGAGCAAAACCTGTACTAAATAAAACATACGACAGGGCATGATACAGGCCAGGAAGAGAAACCCAGCAGGGAGGGGGGATGGGGGGCGGGGTATCCGGCACCAACTTCAGGGTGTTGAGCCAGGGAAGACCTCCGAGGGGCGACTATTTGGGCAGAGACCTGCTTGCTGTGAGACAGGGACTGAAGCCCCGTCGGGCCAGAGGGAGTAGTGATGGATCAGGGGGCAGGAGGGAGTTTGGGCGTGTTTAAGAAGTAACAAGTTTTGAAGTGGGTCGGGGGGGGGGGGGACACAATCTCATTCCCCCCACCCCACCCCACCCCAGCCGCCAACCTGGTCCAAGCCACCTCTGTCTCCCACCTCGTCCACTGGGATAACGTCCAGCTCGGGCACGTCCAACCTGTGACCCAGGACGGCTGTGAATGCGGCCCCACACACATTCCTAAAACATGATGAGATTCTGGGGGGACCTTTTTACTTTTTTTAGCTCATCGGCTATTGTTAGTATAAGCGTGTTTCATGTGTGGCCCAGGACAGTTCTTCCGATGTGGCCCAGGGAAGCCACAAGCTTGGACACCGCTGCTGGAGCTGCTCCCCTGGTTTCTGTCGCTTTCCCGCGGGCAGTCTGAGTGATCCCTGTACGGCACCCATCAGCTCCGGCTGCAGCCCTGGGCCAAGCCGTCCAAGAGCTTCCCATCTCTTAGAACACCTCTCGGCGCTCTTACCTTGGCCGACAAGCTTCCCGACACGGGGGCCCTGCTGCCTGTCTGACCTCAGCACGTGTCCCCCTTGGCTCGCTCACTGGTGTCCCTGCTTTCCTTAAAAGCACGAGCACACACCTGCCCCGCCCTGGAGTTCCCGTCTGCCCGCCTGACTCATGCACTGGCTCCGCCCGCCCGTGGGCTTTAGTCATCCTTGACTCCTTTCTCTTCTCACACTGCACAGCCCATCATCCATCAGCAAGTCCCGACAGCTTCCCATTCTGACGAGATTCCCAAATCAGACCAGCAATTATCACCTCCATCAACGACCCTAATCCAAGCCATCACCCCCTCTCACCCAGATGACCCTGGCGGCCTGCTCAAGTCATCGCGCTTCTCATCTTGTCCCCGTTAGAGCCTGTCCCTCACCCAGTCACCAGAAGGATCCTTTAGAGACATTTATTCGCTGGAAAACCATCTATTTGGCCCCGCTCCATGCCAGGGTCTATTTCAGTTGCTGGAGATGCAGCACTGAGCAAAACAGTAAAGGCCCCTGCCCTCTGGGAGGGGAGGTTCGGGGGTGGGGGGCCAAGAAGACTTTTGCGTAGTTCTTGTTAAAATAAGCAGTCGGTTTCATGGGTCAGCAGCACCCAACATGTTCGGGTGCGTGGACATGGCGTCCGCCTCTGGCACTTTATCGTTCTCCCTTGAACACTTTAGTTTTACAAATTGAGCTCTCAGGATGATGAGAATGGGGGTACCATTCTCCAGAATGGGGGTACCAATGGCAGGACGGCTCCCGCCGGGGACACTGGCGAGAGCCCGACCGGTGTTGGGCGATTGAGACTGATCTGGGCAACGGCCAAATGAGGTCAAGTCCAGAAGGAGCTGTGGAGAGGGTAATGAGAGAGGGCTGGGGTGGGGTGGGGAGTACGCGGAATGACGTGTTCTGGAAGGTCTGCCTGGGGAATCCCTTCAGCTTGTCCTTTTTACAAAGCTCAACAGCTTAGAATAACAAGAATCGACAGCACGAGGGCTCTGCCCTGGACGTCTGCTGCTCACCTGGGCGACTCAGGCCCGAAGCTGTCCTCTGCAGGCCGGCCCCCAGGGCCATCAGAGAAGGACCCGCAGCTGCCCCTGGGGTCGTCCTGGCTGTGCTGTATGTTGCCAGGTATAATGCTCCCATGTGTAATGCGCACCCCACGTTTTTGGCCCACACTTTCAGGGGCAAAAAGATCTTTTTGTTTGAATTTTTAAATTCAAATTTGCATGTGTTTATATTTAGGGACTTTGTGTGTGTGTGTTACAAAGGAATTTTAGCTTTTTTTTTTTTTTAACATAGTATGGTGCAAGAAATTTTATGAAACAAATAATTACAGAAGAGTTACTGATTTCTAGAGTTACACATCCAACTCATCAGCGTAAACAAAAGAATTAAAAACATTTCTACAGATACGGAGTCAGTACTACCCCTGCACGATACGCATCCTCATTGCCCCCTCACAAACGCGGGCCAAAGAAAGCGCACATTATACACAGCAAAAGATGGTCTACGGCCTGGCTGTCATTCTCTTCAGTGACCTTGAGTGCTTATCTGTCCTTGCCTGTCTGTGTTTAGGGTTTCCAGGGTCAGGATCCTTGTCAGGTTAGAGGTAGGATCGTTCCCCCACTTCTCTGTGCCTCGGATGCCTCAACTCCAAAAGAGGGGACTAAAACTATTTAGGGCTGTTGGAAGGTTAAAATGAGACGCAATCCGTGTAGACATTACATTCATATGTAATTAGTTTAGAGCAGAAAACTGGCACAAGCTAAGTGCGGAGTAAATATTGTCAGCACGTGTTGTTGTATTTTCCTGGGTTCTTTTCAGAAGCTGGAGGTCATGGGTTGTCTAGAGATGGGCCCGGGTGGGGAACTGAGAATGGGAAGGGGAGAGGGTTGTGTGAGGGAGGGACGAGAGCTGTGGTCAGGGAGAGGGACCAAGGAAATGCTGGCAATGGATCACGGTAGCAAAACGTCGGAGGCTGACCAGCCAGATGGAATGGAGCCTAGAAGCAGATACACGTAACTAGGAGCAGGAAGAAACATTGGCTGGGACTGATAGGGCTTAGAATACAGATTTGGCTGCTATACTAGAGGCCATAAGAATGGTGTCTCTAACAAAGTGTATTTTTCTTACCTAAAAATCAGGGGAGTGGGTCAGGGCTTAGAGGGTGATTCTGTGATGTCAGAGATCCACGCTTCTATCCTGCTGGAGACCCAGGTTTCTTCTGTCTTGCTTCCTGGTACTCTACCTCCTGCTCTAAAACGGCTGCTTCAGCTCCTGCCATTACTTCTACCTTCCAGTCAGTGGGAAGGTGAGAAGAGGTGATGGTGGGCATATCTTTTTCCTAAAGGAATGATCTTAGAGGATGCACACATCACTTCTGCTTACATCTCATTGGTCAAGACTCAGTCACACATCCATACTGAGCTGCCGAAGAGGCTGGAAATGTGGTCTTGCGCTGAGGAGCCACGTGCCCAGCTAAATCATGGTGAATTTTCCCCAAAGAAAGGAAGGGAAGATGGCTATTGGGAGCAACCAGTAGTGTCCGTTATAGGACTAATGTATATTTTGGAATCTAAATGGAAATTTTATTCCTAACGCTTTCTGAAAACACTGGATGAGGTAGTGTCGTATTGTTTGTGACAAATATTCAAAAGGCCAAGCTGTACGTGGAGTTGGTAGCTGGAAGCTTCCTACAATGACCTCACTATGACCTGAGTACAAAGCCGCTTCTCTTATCGTTGATGGAGAAAGACTTGAATTGTCTGATTGCTCGCCAATACACTGAAGACTAATGAAGTCAAATGACAACCAAATGAACTTTCTTCCTTTGACTGGTTCCATCCGTTACCACCGAGGTTTATTAAGCAGCTTACCTTTTCTGAGGAAGGATTATTAAAGGACAGAGCATGCCACGCTTTTTAAGTGTGACCAAAATGTCCACTTAGATTACGATTAGATGCTGAGATACGTTGGGAAGGCGAGGAGGGAGCTGTTGGGGATGGAGCCAGAGGCTAATGCCGATACCAACGGCTGAGCGAGGTCTCCGTCCTGCCGGGGAATGCTGGGACACGGGTTCGCACACACTGGACTGTTTGTATTCGCCTCAAGCCCTTTCTGGAGGGAACTGGGACACACAGAAACCACAGGGTGGACACCTTCCCAGCTGTTTCCCTTCCCATTCCTCTCCTGACAGGGGTGTATCAGGTTTTAACAAACCTGTCAAAAGTATGCTGTGAAACGGGATCGGTAGCAGCAGAAGAGGGCTTTTCTTTTGTCCCTTTGTTGAATAATCTTGACACTTCGGTCAAAATCAGTTGACCAGAGAGAGATGGTTCTATTTTTGGACTTTCAGTTTTATTCCATTAATTATATGTCTTTTCTGTGCTCCTACCACAACGTTTATTGTTGCTGTGTAGTAAGTTTTTAGATTGGGAAGTATGTGTCCAGCTGAGTTTTGTTTGGTTTTTTTGTTTTTTTTAAGATGGCTTTGGTTATTCTGGATCCCTTGCAAATTTTAGAAGCATCTCGCCAAAGAGATCTTTGACTTGTGTAAATGAACATAAGGCTGGGGGCACTGTGTGTGGGGGCGTCTCACATGTGTGCAGTTGTGCATGTGGACAGGTGAAATACGTCAGTCACACACCCATGCATCTCCTGCATCTCCTGATGAAGCCTGGAGCAGTGTAGGCCCTGAGGACAGGGCTCCTGGCTGGGGAACCCGAGTTCTCACAGAGCAGACCCGGCCGGAGCGCCCAGCCCAGCCCTCTGCCTGGCCGGCTCAAGTTTTACTGAAGTTCTACTACGCGTGTGGGTTTGCATATTGTCTGTGGCTGCCTCCACGTCATAAAAAGTAGAGTGTCCGGGAAAAACCCAGTCACAGGTGCCTCTATTTTACGTATTCCGTGGCTGGATACTTTGCGGACAGTCCCCGTGTTTATTATCTGGTTCTTTATAGAAAAAGTTTACCAACTCTAGAACCCAACATAGAAAGGACACAGTAATATCTGCTTTCTCTTCCTTTTTTTTAATGAAAAGAGACCAACAAAAACAAACAAACAAAATTGGAGATGAAACGTACTTTAGTTTTATCTCGTCCGACCCCCGGTACAGTTAAGAGGAAACAGCAGTCCAAAACGGGGCTGTCGACATCCTGAAGGTGATACAGTTCTGCCTCAGTTTCCTCACGTGTAAAAAGAGAATTAAATGTGCTCATTACGTGAGGCAATTAGGTCAGTGCCCGGCGCACAGTGTTGCTGTTTGCACGATCACCATTGGTGCCTGTTCTCCTAGGAACGTCTGAAACACCCATCTTTGTTAGTTTCTGTATAATATAAGTAATCCACACCCTTCTCTGCCCAGAGCATGGGAAGGAGGGGGCCGAGGGGGAATCAAAGCTAGAAAAGCAGAGACAAGCCACCGAACTGGCACCAAAGGCCGCCAGGCAGCCCCCCTCAGCCCCTGCCCCCACCTCAGCCGCCTGTGCTAATAGAATTCAGAAGGTAACACAATCCCCAGGCCCTGAATTCCTAGAGGATCCTGGCTGGGGGCTACTGGGAGCTGGCAGGAGTCCGGGAGGCAGACGGGGCTCAGATAACGATCAAGCACCCCCAGCCCTCCCGCTCTCCGGGGGCTGCCGCCTCCCTCCGCCTGGCCTCGACACGGGTTCGTAGATTTCCTGCCATTGGCTGCCTGGGGACAAAGTCTGCAGAGAGCCCGGGGAAGGGCGTCTAATCAGATCCAGGTGGAGAGCAACCTGGGGGCCCGCCCCCTTGTTCTGGCTGCTTCCGCCCCCACCTGGGAGGAGACAGGATTGGGCCCATCCCCGAGGGCCTGTCCTATGGGAGGAATCTGGTGGCCGGGGTCCCTCCCACCCTCTCCCCTCATCCCTGCCCCGGGGCTGGAGCTTAGAGACACCCTCTCTGTCACCTCGCCAAGGCTTTTGTTCCTTTTTTCTTCCTCCAGGATCAACGAAAGTGGAAGCAACAAATACAAGACGTTTGGGCCAGAGAGGGAAGGAGGTCGGAAAACACAGAGAGGAGGAGGCCTGGTCCCCTTTGCACCCCCAGGCTGTGAGGAGACACAGCCCCCTGCTCAGAGCTTCCTGTCTGGGGGCAGAAACAGGAGGCACCCCCACAGGGTGGAAGAGGAAAGTGGCAGCTGGACGGGGGGCCCTGAGGGGCGGTTACAATTCACTGTTGTGACACGGTCCCTGACTGGAGAGAATGGTGTGGGGACATGCAGAAATTCCTGTTGGACCCGTAGGATCCAAATTCCTGGCAGAGCAGGACCCGCTGTGGCAGGAAACTGCCTGGCGAGCTGCCGGCCTCGTCCCCGAGGTGTCCGGCCGTCTGTCCACACCGGACGCAGGGTCGGTGCTTCCCACCCCACCGGCGTCAGCTCTCGTCACTCGTGGGCGTTGTGTCTATAAAGTCGCTGCGAAGCCTGAATTAGTGAGAGCTGAGCCACGACTCCTGGGGGAAATACAGAGTGAGGGTCCTGGGAGCACCCGATGACGACATGTTGGTCAGCCGATCAGTACAGAACCTCGCCACGTGTGCTTGTGTTTATTTAATATATTTGGGACTTGCACATCAGCGCCACACCTGGGGGGCATTTTAAAGCTGTGAGGTCGTCAACAGAAAGCCCCCCGAGGACACAGCGTGGCGCTAACTAATCGATCGTGAAGAGGACACTTGTCTGCAGTGTGAGCGCTGACACACGACGGGGGAACGTGCCTTGTTCGCATCTTGGGGATCATTTCCTGCCACTGTGTGCGTGCCCAAGAATGTTCCCGAAAACACGCCGCAAATGTGGATTTGGGGGTTTATGAGCAAGTTTTAGTGAGTGAGTGAGTCCGCACACACGGAGCTCCACAAATAATGCAGATTGGCAGTACAGTGTCCCGTTCACCGCTTGTAACCATCCCACGTGGTGGGAATCGTGACCCCCATTTAGACATTTAATTTGGAAAAACGTCCTACCGGAGAGGACCATCCTCTCAGTGGATCCTTCGTTCTGGATCTGCTCACTGTCCCGAAGTGGGACTTGTTCGGCTGTGTCCTGCCTGGCTGATTGGGGGACACTCTGGGGATGGGGAACCATATTGAAGCCTCCTGGGTGTAGAGAGGGTCTCCCTGCTGTCGCTTCTCCAGGAGTGCCACAAGCAGATTCCTGCAAACTCAGCCCCGTCTGTGCCCTGGATCCAGCTGCCGCTGCAGGTTCCCAGGCCACGTCTTCTGGGGCGAGTCCGGGGCCCCAGGTAGGCTCTGCATCACCTCATGCCGTGGAGACAACCAGCACTGGTCCCCTGCTCTTGGCTTAGCCCGAGGCTGAGCTCTGCTCGGGGTCACTGTGCAGACATCAGAGACGGCTCAGTTCGCGTCCTCTTCCAAGGCGGTTGCGTGTGGTACGAGAAGACTAAACGGGACACGCAGGTCATGAGCGGGTCAGACACGCCAAGTGCAAGGCCACAATGTGGGCAGATTTTCAGCAGGTTAAGGTCATCCACGAGGGCTGGAGGGGGTGCTTCTGCATGGAGAGGACTCTTGAAGCAGGCCTCAAATAGCCTGGTATAGAAGGAGGGGCGGTGGGGGGAGAGAGTTAGTGGGAGAAGGAGGGAGGGA